>MU854351.1:55780-181258 GCA_033296685.1 Parachaetomium inaequale | reverse complement strand
GGGGGGGGGGGGGGGGGGGGGGGGGGGGGGGGGGGGGGGGGGGGGGGGGTGGGGGTTTTTTTTTGTTTTTTTTGTTGGGGTGGTGATGGATGGTATCAAATCACTGGGGGTTGGATGGGTAGGGATATACACACCACCATCTTCTGTCCCAGCAGCCCAGACACTCCACTTCAGCCCAGTAGAGGAACGCCTCCCTCTGTCGGCAAGGCGAGGCTGAGAAGCTGCGGCACTGCAGCCAGAGATCCTCCACATGGCCACAGGAGGATCGGATGGAGGCATAGAGACACATGGTTGTTGATTGGGAGGTGAAGGTTGTGATAGCGCGGGGACTTTTTGGGAATTGGAAAGAGTAGAAACCCGGTGCCTGGATCGTATGGAATTGGTCTTAACTGGTTGACTTTGTACCCGTGATCCAACGTGCAGGAGGTGATCGGTGTATGATGTCGAGCCAGCAGCTTTTGGTGAGGCAAGAGCAGCATGTGACGTGACCCAAAACAAGTCGAACCTGTGGCTTGAGGTAGGAGTGATGAATCCTGCTGTTGGCAACAGAGGCAAGACAGGATGCAAATACCTAAAGTCCGCATAGCACACATCAGGGCGGACTAATGGAATCACTTGCGCACCGTGGCGTTGCGTATACGCCAGCCAGCCAGCCTCTCAAGCCCATGAGGATGATGGTCATGTTCAGTCATGTGCCCCTAAACTCAAGCTGGGTACTTATGATCATCGTAACGTCCAAACGCCATGGGGTGATGCATGAATGGCCGTGTGTTCATAACCATGACTTGCTTTTGACACTCTTTATGTAGAGTCCTGCAGACGATGAAACACGCGGTTCAGGCCCAAGAGCTGCAGGCTTCTCTCTGCAAGTAGGACCGAGCCAAAGCAACAAGTCAAAGCAAAAAGATTGAAAATTGGTGCTCGCTAAACCATACAAAACAAAAGACTAACCTCCATTTCGCTACCATGCCGCTGACACCCATTCCCAATGCAAACTGACCTGCCATCCAAGCTCACCCGAGTGTCGCCAGTCCCAGTAGCACCCCCATTTCCAAATCAATCTTGAGTCACCCCGCCGCGTTGGATATCGGGGATCTGCCCGTTGAACGAGATGATCTGCACCCATGGTCTGGACCTCGCTTGGCTCAAGTGCGGCGGCGGCATGAGCTCTGTCGCGGTAAGCTCGGCCAGGTCGGGTTGGTTCGAGCCCACAGTCTTCAGCCATCTGACAAACTCAAACTTTTCCTCGTCCGCATCCTTTTCGCTGGCCTCCTGCATTTGGGATACGCAGAAATCTTCAAAGCCCCATTCTTTGCTGTGGGTGTCGAGCGTCTCAATCTCGTGGATGGGAAAGCCCGTGTCGAGCTTGAGCACCACCTGGCCGCGCGGGTGGTCGACCAACTTCTCGAGAGCCTGGTCGGCCTTCTCGATGTCGAACACGTCCTCCGGGTCGCACACAGGCCTCAGCGACCCGCGCTCCACGAGGGATGCGATGATGTCGAGATGTTTGGGGCAGTTGAACAGGACGAATTTGCAAACCTGGACATCCGGGCTGACAGCCCCTGGTTTTGCCTCATCCACGTCGTCGGCAACGCTGACGATCTTGCCCTGCTCGGTGACAAGCCTCCAAGCTCGCTTCAGCGTCACGCCGCCCATGAGGTCGAGGACGGCCGAGTAGCGATCCCCGGCCCACTCCTTCAGACTGCCCGACTCGGTCCAGAGGTACACATCGGAGGCGCCGAGGCTCCGCACCAGGTCCGCGCTTTCGGCGTTGCATGTCACGGCAATCCTGCCGACACCTGCAAGCTTGGCCAGCTGGATGGCCCAGATACCGGCGGGGGTGTGTGCGCCGGTGATCAACAGACTGACCCATTGATTCCACCCAAGCGGCCAGTCGATCCGGCCCCAGTCGGCCAGGCCTGGTTCACGGAGGAGCCCGGAGGCGAAGAGCGCCTGGTAGGCAACGAGACCACCGAGGGGTACTGTCGCGGCCTGCTCCCAGGTCATATTCTCTGGCTTGGCGGCCAACTCTTGGAACTTGACGGCCGTGTATGTGCGGGCGTTGCCAGTACGCCGGAAGCTTGTCCTGCCACTTTGATCTTGGGGTTAGCAGTTACACCGGGGCATTGAGAGGGGCAGGGGAACATACTAGACTTCTGTTCCAGGACGCAGTGGTGATTGAGGCGAAGTGGAAACGACGTAGCCCGAGAACTCGTACCCGGGATTCCTGCAGAAGCCCTTATCCGCGTGCTTTTTGTCGGCCAACACGAGCTCGTCGCGGTGGATTGCCACGGCGCAGACTTTGATGACGAGCAGAGGCAAGGGGGAGTGCATATCCAGAGGGGGCCACGGGGCGTCTTGCAGGACCCATTGCTCCTCGTTCTCGGGGTCGAGGCGGAGCAGCAACTCCCTGGACTTGGGAAGTTTGACTTTGCTGGGCCAAGTCGACATTGTGCAGGCGGTGAGAGGGATGAAGATAAATAAATGTAAGGGATCGATGCGAAAACTGATACAAGAAACCGGCGCGCAGGCGAGGTGTTGGACTGGGATCGCAGAGGGAGGGTGACGGATTGTTGGGAAACAGACGGGAGTTCCACCCGCTTTATTTGAGGGGAGAAATGACCTTGCCACGAGGTTGCAACTGCCCCGAATCCCCGCACCATCATCACTGCTGTTCAATATTGGTTCAAGGGAAGGCACGGGCAAACAGCCGCCCCTGACGGAACAAATCAGTCAATCCGGCGCTCCTCATCCGCCCCAAGCAGCGAGTCGCACTCAGCCGGCTTCCCATCAGCGCCGCGGTAGAGCACATAGTGCTGGATCATGAAGATCAGGTCGTAGATCATGGAAACGTTGCCCAGGGCGAACTTGACGGGGTTGCCGGTTACGCCGGACCAGTCGTGCTGGAGGTAGCTGTCGACGCCCAGCTGCGCGATGCTCAGAATGCCGCCGGAGAAGTCGAGCAGAATCTGTAGGATGCTCCAGCCCTTGGTGGACCGGTTGCGGTGGTTGACAATGACCTGGGGCGTGTACTTGATGAGGGTGACGATCAGTTTGACGTATGAGATGGCGTAGATGGCGTCCAGCCAGACCCACGACGAGACGGCCTCGTGGGTGCTGTCCCGTTCCGGTGAGCCGAGCACGATGAAGAGGACGGCGACGACGCCGACTACACAGCCAAAGAAGATGCCCAGGATGAAGCGGCTGGGCTTGTTGCCCGGGCTGGGAGCGAATCCCCAGGCTCGGTAGTAGAAGTACTGGCTAGCGGTCACAGCCGACAGCAGGAGGCCGTGGGCAGCAAAGGCAATGTCGTTGAATTGCACAGTTGGGGTCAGCCCCTTGTAGCGGGCGGCATACTGAGCACGGATGAGGGGCGAGTAGTAGAAGGCCATGTTGGAGACGAGGTAGGCCGTGAAGCCTGCTGAGTATCAACACGCTATACCTATAACAAGAAACACAGAATAATAATAAGCTGAGCATACCCAAGCAGTTGATCAGCGGAAAATCGACCGTGGTCCCCGACGTTGACTTGCGCCCAAAGTTGAGCATCGGCTGCGGGTAGAAGCTGACCGACCACGCCGCCGTGTACGTCACGCCAAAAAGGGCGGACAGAACCTCGAGAAAGCCCATGGTGGCGAGTGGATGCAAAGAGCGACCAGGAACTCAAGCGCTGAAGGAGCGGCGGCGCGCTGATGGTTTCCGACGGCGCCGATGTTCGCGATGCATGCGGCAAGGGACGGGATGCGGTTGCCAGGTGCTGCTAACCGGGTTACTGTCTTGCGTGCTCGAGTGGGATTGGCCAGCGGCGCACGGTTCTTAAGCTAGTCCAGATCCGGCTAGAGCCAGGCACTTCTCCAGGCTGGCATGGATCATGGGGCAACCACTGCCGACACAGCTGCAGGACCAAACACTTCGAACGTTCACTCAACCCACCACTTTTGTTGTTGCATAACATGCGTAGACTGGCAATGGGCGATGCTAGCTGGCTGTCTGAGAGATTTTGTAGGAACGACTGATAAATTACACAACAGACAATGGACCTTGCTTCTACACAGTAGGCTTTGATGAGAGCACAAAGGTGCCCCGGTGGCAGTCTCGGCTCTTGCCCTTGCAAGTCGATGCATTCTACCCTGGTCCAGTCTCACTGCGGATGCCGAGTCCAGTGCATCCGCCCATGCAGCCCTGGTCCCGAGTCTGACCGGCCGGATTCTGACAGGTCGCTGTGCCGGGCACCCAGCAAGACAAATCACGGCTCGTCCAAAATCGTTGGCTGATGCCGGGGGATAACAAACATGCATTGCCGCGTCTTGCTCTGGTCTCGATCTGCTGGAGAGGGTGGGCCAGCTCGGGTGCATCCAGGTTCAGAAGGCGATAAAGGTGTTGTGGCTGGGAATATGCCCTTCTGATTCGAGCTACGCCATGTCAATGGGAAGCAGGCCCAAGACAAACCACGAGGACCCTTGGGCTCGCCTTCACCGCTTGATAAGCAATGGCTTCTGCTGTGGAAATACTTAACTCTCTGGCATCCTCTTGGAGAGTGCTGGAATCCTTCCCCATTCCTTGGACTTGATCTCGCACTGGAATATTACAATTATTTGTCCTAGACCAGTACCTCGCTAGCACCCTTCCTCCCACCGCGCCGCAACAACATCTACATCTAAACCAACCAAAATGCCCCGAACCCCACCGATCTTCCTCACCCTCCCCCTCGAACTCCGCCTCGAAATCTACACCCACCTCCTCGTCCTCCCGCCGCCACCACCCCGCGAGACCCTCCAAACCACCTACCGCTGCTCCTACGCCGCCTCGCCCTCCCCCAGCTCCTCCCGGACAAAGACAAACTCCAAACCAACCCTCCACCCCCAAATCCTGCGCGTCAGCACCCAGACCTACCACGAAGCCCTCCCCATCCTCTACAGCCAAAGCACCTTTTCCGCCCACCCCGTGCACCTCACCGCCCAACCAACCCTCTACCACCCGTACTGCGCCCCCTGCCGACCGGTCACAACCCCGCTAAGAATCAACTTCATCCCGGACACAGCCCCCCGGGCAACCACCGCCGCCCTCGCCGCCACAAACCCCAACATCCCCCTGATAAAAAAATGGCACCTCCGCATCCGTCTCGATCCCCCATCCGTACCCCCATCCCAGACAACCTCCCTACCAGCGTCCCCACCGCCATCATCCACCCCGCGAGACACATCATCATCCACGCACGAACACACCACCAGAACTGCGCGGATAACAGCCGCCTTCACCAACGCCACCGAGCTCACCCTCGACGTCTGGCACGCCACATGGTCCACACACCACCCGGGCAGCAGCAGCAGCAGCAGCAGCGCCGGCGTGGTGAGTATCGGCGGCGCGCTCCGACACTTTGAGGGGGTCAGGGGTGTGAGGCGGTTGAATATCGTGGGTATGCTAGCCGGGCTCGAGGAGGGGTATATCCCCTGGTTGAAGGGGCGGATGATGATGCCCTTTAACGAATGGGGCGGCCAAAAGGATGGGGATGGGAACTGGCAAGGGGAGTATACGCCGGTGAAGCAGGTTTGAGAAGACGCGGTTGGTGAGAGCAGGGGAGTGATGAAGGGCATTGATTGATTGGGAGGGGAGAGGAGGGAGAGATGGGGTAATGACACCTTATATGAGGTTCGATTGTAATGAAACAAGGGAAAGGCCCAGGCGGCACGGTAACAAAACTCGACACCATTCAGCATAAATGCATCTATTTCCATCTCATCTACCTCTAGCCCGCCCGCCTGTATCTCTGGGTGTATCTGTCTGTGTACGGTGTCTATGGCACGCGCCCCCACCTTTATCTCTCTCCCCAGGCCCCTTCTTTTGTCTGACGCAAGAAGACGACGACGATGCAGCTCCCCCGAGAAATAGATACAGGGAATACAAGACGACCAGCCAACGGCACTCATTATCGTCTTCTTTTTTCCATCATCAGCCAGCCAAATCGCTCCAAGCCAAGATGAAATATGAACGAGAGAAAGAAGGATCGAACAAAGGAAAGAGAGAAGAAAAGAAATCAACGAGATCGCCACCCCTGTAAATAACCCATAACGCCTGCTGCCGCGATGCACACATGCAATGCAAATGGTTCTTGTCCCGGAAACGGCCGTCTGTCTGCCCCATTCTCCCGGGTCGATCGTCGATATGCCGATGCAGGTGCAATCAAGGCTCATGCAACCCTCCCGCCTGCGAAACTGAAAGATCGGTGTCATGCGCCGGTAGCCGAGCCGCCTCACTCGGCTGATGTGTGTAAGTCGGCATGTGGATGCGGCTGCAGGTCCGCCCATCCACCCGACCCGCCCTTGCCGATCCCCACTGCCGAAGCCGCTCACCGGGCCGAGCTCAATGCGACCCTAGCCTGCCGCCACCACCACACAACCCGGTATTAATACCCCCCCATACCTCCTCCCCCTACGCCGTCTTCGTCCCCATCCAGCCGGGCAGCACTTTCCAGCCGCGTGCGTTCGGCCCAAGCGGCGTCCGGCCGAAGTGCTCGTCCAGGTCGAGCAGGATCTTGAGCGCGTTGCGGGACCGGTAGAACGGGCTGTCGACGGCCTTCTCCTTGAACTGCGACACGGCCTCGGCGACGCCAGCCGCCACCTTGGCCTCGGCCTGCTTGCCCGGGAACGGGACGACGTTTTGCAGCAGCTCGTACGCGGCGAGCGTGAAGCCGAACTGCGGCGACGAGCGGAAGATGCGCGCGGGCCCGCCCTTGAAGAAGGCCCGGAAGCCCTCCTCCTTCCAGATGGTCTTGGCCGCGTGCCGCAGGCCCGTGTAGGTCGTGTCGCCCTTACGCGCTTCAACCTGGAGACGGGTCTTGATGACGTCGCACGGGGTGGTCAGGTACGCCGCCGGCATGCCGGCAATGGCACCGGCCGTGAGGAGCTGGAGGACGCCGAGCTTCTTGGTCTGCGACTCGCCAAAGAGATCCCGCTTCAGGTGGGAGTAGGTCGGGAAGTAGATGGCCGAGAAGGGCACATCGCGCAGCAGACACGCCGACGCGCCCTTGTACAGGCCGACCAGGCCGAGGTTGCGCACGATCCAGATGGCCGACCGCTTCGGCGCACCCTCGACGCTCTTGGCGACCTCGCCCTGCACCTGGAGGCGAATCTTGACAATCTCCAGGGGGTTGGTGAAGACCTGCAGCACAGTCAGCATCAACGAGTTTCACCACATTACAGGAGCTAAAGACAGCAACGTACGACTTGGCAAGCGCCGGCAGAACCACCCGCAAACACCTCTGAACCCCACCAGATCTGGCCCTGTTTATCAGTGAACCAGTTGCGGACAAGGTCGTTCACCGTCAGCTTGATGGCTTTCTCGGGCGCGACACCGACGAGTTGCGGCAGGACACCCGAGTACAGGCCCCGGAACCCCTCGTTGCGGATCACCTTCCTAAAGCAATCGATCGAGTTGTTGTACAGCCGCTGGCCGGGATCGGCGCCACGCTGGTTCTGCATCCGCGTCTTGACAAGATCGATCGGGTACACCATAAAGGCACCAAAGGCACCCGCGATGCTGCCCAGACCAAAGTTGTATGCGGACTCCATGATCTGCGCGCCTAGGTTCTGGCTCGTGGACTTGGTGTCGGCGAGGGAGCGGCCCTCGTCCTCCTCGTCGCGTCGGCGCCACGTGGCGTCGAGCACCTTGGTGAAGTCCCGGAGCCCCAGGCGGCCCGAGGGCTCGTCGAGGCTGGCGAAATGGAACAGGATGTCGGCCTCCATCGGGGTGAAGAGCGAGAAGCGGGTGATCTTGGCAGCCTGGTTGAGGAACTCGGCCCTCGTGATGCGGCCATCCTTGCTCTTGGTGCAGGCGCGTCTGACAATGAGCTCGACCAAGTCCATCTCGTTGATCATGTTCAAAAAGGCCCGCACGTTGGCGTACGACACCTTGCTGCCCTGGGCGATGTTGCACAGCGTGTGCAGGTTCTCGAGCAGGTGGTCCGAGAGCTTGTGCTTGGCTGTCTGCTGGATGATGGTGGCAAACTCCTCGGGCTCGATGAAGCCGTCGCCGTCGGCGTCAAAGCGCTGGAAGGCCTGCCGCACACGCTCGCCCTGCAGGCCGCGGAGCATCTGCGAGAACTGCTGGTAGTTCATGCTGTGCCTCTTTGTCTTGCTGCCGATGTACAGCTTGGCCCACTCGCAGTTCCAGTCGAACGGGATGCTGTCGGGCCCCTTGTTGAGCTCGTACAGCTTGCGGAAGTCTTCATATTGTACGGTGCCCAGGCGGTCGATGTCGAAGAGGCGGAACGCGATCTCATATTCGGCATCGGGCTTGCTGAGGATGTTCTCAAAGTAGCCCCAGTCGGCGAGCGACACCTTGCCCTTGTTTGTCCGGTCGGCGACGTGGAACAGGATCGAGTACTGCTCCCGCTTGATCTTGTGCTGCGTTGAGACTCGCGTTAGTTGTATGCGCCTTGCAATTGGCATGCGGAATCAAGAGTGAGGCACTCACGTAGTCTTCGTGAGGCGGGGCAATCGCATCGATGAACTGCTCCGGGCCGAGGCACAGCTCACCGGTCTCGGGGTCCTTGATGGCATGGCGGTTGAAGCGCGCCTTGGTCTGTGCCGAGAACTGCTCGGGCTCTTTCGAGCCGACGAGCGTCTCCTTGACCGTTTCCTTGACGGTTGCTGCTTTCGACATTATGTGCAGCCGAGAATGCAGATGCGCGCGCTTGGCTGCCTAGGTAGGTAGGTATGATGTCGCCGTGCAGTCGATGGTGTCGCTGTGCGGTTTGTGATGTCGCCCGCGCAGTTGGCAGTGTTGTCGGGAACGCAGGGCGGGTCTGCGAGGATCGGCGCACAGTTGGGGGTGAGTCAATGTGCGGTGGGAGGGTTCAGAAATGCAGTGAGGGAAAAAAAAATCCACGATCTCACGCGGCGTGCTTCTTGGCGCGAAACGAAAGAATGAATCCCGCCTTTTTCTCTGCACAAACTCCAGAGTATGCGAACGGCTTCTCCTCAATGCGCTCCGAGAAGGACAGGTTTGCCGAATTGGCGAGGCTGGAAGCAGACAGTCGGTCTCGTGAGAGAGTGGATCTGGAACTGCCAGTGGCCCGGGGTTGAAGAGAGAGAGGACACCCTGACCGATGCCCACGCCGCGCCGCCGAAATCGATGGAGGCTATTTTTTTTTTAGTCGCCCCCGGCCAATCCGGTGTCGCAGGCCCAAGGTTGCAGTGGGGGAGCGTCAGACAGGGCTTGGCATGCGGCGACAGGCAGGGGCACATTAGCCGAGAGGCTGAGAGAGAATTGGTTCGGCAACCCCCGCACCCCGAAGAAGCCGCCCGAAGCCTCCGTGCTGCTCCGATGCTGCGGAGGCGGCTTTACGTAACCATCCGCCAAAAGTGTGGGGAGTCCCTGCCAGGGTCAGGGTCCGAACCGCAGAAAGCTTGTTCCTGGCGATCGCTCCGGGGACGGGATGCGCGCCAATGACAATGCCACATGCCACAATGCCACCTCAACACCAACACTCATTCATCACTGACAACTCGCGATCCCTAGCCGTCAGTGGTGAAAGCATTTCGTCTACCGTCTCTATTGCTGATAACCATCCGGCCAGGGTGTCAAACGACCGCCCCGACATGCCTAGTATTTCCCATCTGCGGCAGGAAAAACAGAAAAAACAGAAAGATTCCGCCGCCAGAATGGCCCGTAGCGAAATAATACTTATACATGTAGCCTTCTATAAAGCAACCCCCAGAGGACCGCCCATACCCCGTGCCCGTGCTCCGCCCAGAACGCCATGCTGCCACGCCGCTCGATGCCTTCATCATTCAGCCATGACTGCCCCATCCATTAGTGCTCCGAGTGCCAGCGTACCCGATCCCAACGCCCTGCAGAAAATCCTCGCCTCCCGTTCCGTCTTGCAGACAGACAGTAACTCTTGTTCCGTTGGCTCGAAATCCGGCAAAGGTGGATATCGAGGCAAGGACTCGTAAAAGGGGAAAGAAAAAGTCGTAAGTCGCATTAATTCGTCATGAGCACCAGTTGCCGTTGTTGCTCTCCGCCGTTATTTTGTTGTGGTTTTGTGCGTCGTGTACTGTGTAGAACAGAGCACCAGATCCTGGAATATCCAGTAACCAAGACAGCCGGCTAGCTCGGGCCCCTCCATGTTTCCATGCGGGAGCCGGCTCGGGCGAAGTGGGCTGGAGTATCCGATGCGCAAGAACAGTTGTCGGTGAGCCACAGCAACAGCCAGCTCAACATCCCCTGTATGACCGCCAAATGCCGATGAGAGTACAGAACGGGAGCGAAACCTGTTGCCGTGAAGATTCGCCAGTCGTAAAAGATTAGGAAAATGCGCAGCGGCATGGGCGCTAGGAAAGACGAAGAAAAGATGGCCGACGGGTCGTGAAGCCATGCTCCGGCGGAGATGTGCTTGGTATAAATGTGTACATCGAAGACAAGACGAGTAAAAAGAAAGGTCGCAAGATGTCGACGTGTGGCAGGGCTTGTCTAGCCCTGGATCGGGATGAGGCTGCGGGGAGCCTGGTACTGGCCAGCCATGTCGTCGCCGAGAACGGACGACGTGTCTTGGTGGACGAACCCAGCATACAGCTGGGACAGCGTGAGCCCGCTCGCCATCTTGCCCTCGACGAAAGTCGAAGACTGCTTGTACTTGGGCGTCGCGTACTTCTCATACACGGCGCTGTGGTGCTTGCGCGGATATTGGCAGCACTCGAAAAGCATCTTGACGAGCGGCTTGAGCTGGGCCAGCGTGTAGCCAGAGTAGTGGACATGGGCAAGAGACTAGTAAGGGTTAGCACGGCAAGCCAATCTCTGGGTGGACGGTCCACTTACCCAATCGCCTTTGCCCAAGAACAGGCGGGAGATGCAGTGCGCCCCAGCCGCAAGGTAGCTGGGAGGGCTGCTCACAAAGCGCTCGTCCATGATGGTGATTTCCAGGAAGTACTTGGCCAGAGTCCGCGTCTCCAGGTCATAGTCGTCCGCCTTGCTGATACGGCGAAGGAAGCTCATGGGCCCGGGCCACCCCAGCTCGAAGTGCAGCATGCTCAGCATGAAACGCTCGGCCTTGAGGATCTCGTCAACGCTGTAGCCCGAATCCACCATGTAGACGATCTCCTGAACCGACGGACAGTTGATCTCTTCGTACTTGGCGGCGACGAAGAGAGCGGTGGCGCCAACGAGCTGGAGCTTTCCGAGCGAAACGACCTTGACCGAGAGGAAGCGGTCGATGTAGTTGACCGTGAGGAACAGTGTCTCGGGGAGGAGGCAGAACCGGTGGTGGACCTGAACCAACCAGTCCATGAGAACCGAGCGCATTGACCACTGAATCTCGGTTTGCTCGTCCATGTAGTGGGCGTTGGGAAGCATCTGGGTCTGCGTTGGGATGTTAGCAATGTGGCAGGGGTGGATCAAAGCTTAAAAGGGGTCAAGCATAACGTGAGTACGACAGGCAGGAAAGAAACATACCTCAAGCTCCCGCATGTAGGCGAAGATTTCGTCACCGTATTCGGCAACCATGCTGACATCCCATGCCTCTTCCTCAATCTCGTCCTCGGTCTGATGGTCCAGAACATACGCCTTGGCCATGTCGAGTTCGTCTGCGACGCCGGCTGTGACCTGCGGCGCGAGCAAGGTCGTCGGCCCGCTGGTGGTGTTATCGCCGTGCGACCGGTACGAGTGCGCTGTAGTATAGCCCTGCTCGTCGTAGAGTTCCTGCTCTTCCTCGTCGTCCCAGTACTCCTCCAGATCAGCCGCGGCAGGTAGCTCAGGAAGGGCTTTGGGCTGAACCGCCGCCGCGTCGTACTCGTCGTTGTAAAGGCACCTGTAGTTGGCTTGCTCCATCTCGACCAGAGCGTCGCGAACGGCACCTTCAACGCCCTGTGCCAACTGTTCAACCGCGTCCTCGTAAGCCGCTTCCGTCACGTTGTCGTCGATGTCGCCCTCGTCCTCCAGCACGATGAGGTTGTCGGACTGGGCCACCGATTTCGTCGGTTGGTGACGGATACTATGCTGTTCGGCCCGGAGCACTGGCTGGCTCTTGTAGTGACGCGGGTTCTTAACCGGCTTGGCCGCCAACACGGCGAGGTCATCGACTGGGGACTGTGCGTCGGGACGAACATTGGCCTTTTCTTCTTGTCGGTCTTGATAGATGGTTGTGATCTTCTTGGAGACGCCGTTCCGCAGCGGGGGCTGGGCGAGAGAGATGCCGGCGTGCTGCTGGTTGAGGATACTGGCGCGGGGCGCAGGGTTCGCCGCCGGCATAGGGGCGCTCGGCTGGTACTTGGAGCCGTGGCCGGTGCCCTTGGACGCCGCCGTGGTTCTGGGCCGACTCTCCTTGGCGCCGCCCTTGCTATTCTCCTTGTCTTCAACTCGAATGTTGCGAGTGCTGACTGCCGCGGACACCGGCTTGGCGCGAATCTTGACGGCCTCCTTGTTGACGGGCTTGCCAATGGGATCGCCAACACGAGTTCTAGCCGTGTTGCTTACGTCGCCAAAGGCGGTCCGCTTGGGAGGAGCATTGAGCGCACCGGTAGCGGCCATGGACTTGAGGTTGCCCACAGACTTGTGGCGCTGGTGGACGGATTGTTTGGAGGGGATGATATTTTCGTTACCAGAAACGGCGGCGACGGCGCGCAGTGGGCGCTGGGGCTACAGGATGCTGGTTAGTTTCTTGCCAAATACTACATCGAGTGAAATGTTTATTCGGTGGATTGCAGGAGTGGGAAGAGGGTTTGGGGTGTGTGAACGAGGCCGCAGTTGGGAGAACACTGTGAGGAAGAGGCATGCTAGCGCGAGAGAGGAGCGATGAAATCAGAGAGCTTACTTTTGCGTCCATCTTGGAGGATTGGGCGTGAACAATGTTGCTAGACTCTGCTGCGGCGAATATGTCTCTCAACCTTGAATAAATGGTGCTGCGCGAAACACGCAAAGCTGCGGACCGGCGGCCGGCGACGCAGATCTACCACGGGGGGTGGGCAGTGAGGTGGTGCCGCGATGTTGATGTCGGGAACAAGTCGACCTTGGCGATCCGAGATTCGAGACGCGGTCCGACGATGTTGGGAATGCCTTTGCACCGTGTTGCGTGGTTCCGAGTCCGCAGAGACTGGTGGCCGCGTCGAGTCGACGAGGCGAGCCGTTGCCGTAAGTAACAAAGAGAGAAAGAATGAAGCTCGGTGCGCAAGGTGTTGACGCGGTGGGAAACAGCGCGCCTAGCACGAGCTCGCGAGCGCATGCATGGGGAAGGATGGCCGATAGACGTGCAATAGTGATGCCTTCTCTGGCTGGTCGTTGCGGGTGGGAAGGGAAGGGAAAGTTGTGGAATTGGGAAGCCAATCTTTTCAGTTCTGGCTGCGCTGCGTTGCGGCTTGCGGCTTCTGTTTACGTCGTGACAGGGCTGGGTAAACAGACTCGTGGATCCCTTGCTGAAATGGCCTGTGCCATCCCTGTCAGCCGTTGCTTGGTGGTTGCGCCGGCGCATTCTTTTCGTTCCCACCTTGCATGACGTAACCCCGCTCGTTTGTTTGAAACTGCGGGGCGCCGGACCGTCGCGTCAACCCGGGAAGCCAGTTATGAAGCCAATATTCCCCATGCATCGCCATCCTGGATTCCTTTTGCCCTAAACTGCGCGTCTGCCCTCAAAGATATGCATGGAGCTTGGGGACAGTTTTTCCTCTAACAATTCTCAACGATTCGCGTCCCTGGGCTGCGGCAGTCGAGAGAGTTTATCCTCCGCTGCCAAGGCGCGACTGGTGGAGAATGCGAAACGCCATCAATCGCGTCGTCACGTGGGCACTTAAAGTTGGGTTCACGGCAAACAATTCTGCTCTTCCTCGCCTCCAATTCTCTCCCATCTTCTGCTCCAACAACTGGCGACTCTGATTGAGCCGAGACAGTCCACACCCGCAAGCCCCGCTCCTGTTTCCGGCGATTCCTGCAGCGTCTTCGCTGGGAAATCGGGCCTCCACAACATGCGCGCGGTGGGGACCGACCGTTTCTGGCGACCCCGAGAAAACTGACCAGTGAGGAGGCCGGCGCAGCACGAGAGCAAGCGCGATGTTTTGATGTTTTGGTCAAACGACGCCTGCGGCGCGACAAGCGGCCGCATTTTCGGGCGGGGCTGTTTCGAGGACCGGGACAAAGCCCGACCTGTCAGGATCATGCTTCGCCCCAGGCTCAGCTGTCGCGTTCGGCGGGCGGATTCCAGAAGAAGCTCTTCCAGGTCGTGTTTCCTTTTGCGAATTTATGTACCAACAACTTGCCTTGCCTGGAAAAGAATTCGGGACCAAGAAGGAATTTGCGATCCGGTCGGGGCACGCCCTCGGTAATCCCGCCTACGGATTCTTCCGCCGTTCGCGAAACAGTTCCTCCAAACCGCACAGTGCCCCCTCCTTCATCACGTCAATGTTATGAGATTCGCTGCCATCTCGTCATCTCGTGGCCCGCGGATGCACTGCGTGCCTGCCATCGTCCGGCGCTGGGAGTCGGGTGGGGCGACCTGAAAGCTTGGCGTCTGATCGTCAACGGCCGGCGCAACACGAACAAGCGTCGAAGATTTGAAGATTCAACCTCCAGTGTTTTGTTACAAACAGTTGCTTTCATCCACGGCGATGACGGGCTCGATGAAAACTAATCCAAGACTCCATGTGGAAAGCCAGCGCAGACCGCGATCCCTTGCGACAAAAGCCGGCACATCAGGCGGCGGGTCGCAGATCAGCAACTTAAAACGGGCGAGGGTGGGCGGCATGGGAGCCCAGAACCTGAAGCGCCCTGTCCAGGAATTGGCGGGCGTTTTCAACCAACGGCTGGGGATCCTTCCAAGCCATCAAGGTGGGCGACCAGTCTCAAAGCATGCCCGCCACCGCCAATGCAGCTCGCGCAACATCCACCTCACCTGCAGTCTGCAGCGGGGTGGGGACCACCCGTGGACACATGGAAGCATCTGCGGTCTACCGAGACTCGAGAATGCCCCGCGACGGCAAAGCCCCGTCACTCCTGGGTAAAGCAGTCCGGTCCGTTACCTACCTACCTTAGTTAAGGTGTTGACGGTCAACTTGGGGATTCGGGAAGCTGATTCGATGCCGCCTTGCATTTGAAACTGTGCCAGCGCATCGAGCCGCGGTCCCCGATCCTCCATTCTTCAAGCCCAGAGCAGCAGCCCAGCAGCCCAGCAGCCACTCGCCTCAAAACGCCGCCCAAAACGACCCTCCCAGCACGCTGCCCTCTGGTACCCCGTCATCTCTCTTTAGCGGCAGCATTGGCGAGCGCCATCGGTCGTTTTCCCCGGAAACCCTCTGCTCGTGTCCAGCATCCGAGCAACTTGTCGCATTCCGTGCGCCCGTAACCCGGGACCTCATAACTGCAAGCGATACCGTTATTCACACGGATCAGTTCATCTTCTGGGCCCCTCATCCAAGATGCCCCGTCTGCGCTGTGTTGACCTTAGGCAGTCTTGCGTCCAAAACGCCGGTGTTCAATTTTCAAACGCAACAAGCCCCTGCACCTGAACCCCACAGCCAACTCGGTCATTGGTTGGTTGACAGCCAGCCGGTTTGGCCGCGACTCTCGTCCACTGCTCCACCTTCCACAGAAGCCGGCAAGGGCAGTTCCGTCGCATCGGCCTTGTTGAGTCCTTCGTAGAAGGTCGTGTGCCCGAGGCCATCGAGTCCATTCAGTCACATCGCGCGCTATCAGGCCATCCTAATACAATCTAGTTTAGGCCGCTGACAGCGCGGCCCAGAAGCCCTCAGCTCTTCAGGCCCTGGCGGCTCTGCTCTGGGTCCTGGCGGCCGAGATGCGGGCGTGCACCTCGAGTCGTGGAAATCGCAGAGGCACAGCGCAGTCGCATCCATGGTCTGAACGAGGGGCACATCTTGCCCCAGACAGGGAGCCGCTGGCTATATAGTACTAGTATTCGTACCATTGTCCTGTGCCTCGCGAACTCGCGACTGAAGGTACAGTTGCCGGGGATGGCCGGGTGACTTGTGCGTCTTGTCAAACACACGCCCATACTTTGTTGTACTGGGTAGGAATAGTTGCGTCCCAGCCCAGCGGCAACAAAATCGGCTGCGCTTCATGGGAGCCTTTCTGGTTCAAAATGGCTCCATGCTGTCCCGTCCTCCGCTTGCGACTCCCGCCAAAGAACGATGCCCGAGTCGCACACAAGGCGGCGCAAAGAGGAATGCGACAAGATTGCGCTCAATACAATGCCATGCGCTACTAATCATTGCCGCGCCCATCGCGTCCCAGCTAGCCGATGCCTCCAATGGCGGCTGTTGTTGAGGCCTGCGGACCTGTCGAATCACTTTCATGTCCATTTCGAGGCGGCCCGACATGGGTCGACCAGGCAGGGTGATGGGTGGTGCTGGCGTGCGGATAGATGCAAGCGCTGTGTTGACCGTGCGAAAAATCGGGACCATCTCCACTTCGTCGTGTCGGCGCAAGACCACGAACGGGGATGCGACTGGGGGAAGCAACCCAAGGACGGGGCGTGACGCATATCAGAGAAGACGAGAGAAGCCAGAGAAGCCGGAAACAGGCTGCGGTAGCTGCCAAAAGGCGTCGCTGCGCTCGATTGCCTGAGTCGAAGCAGCGGGCTTTGCACCGTGGCACGGTGCCGAGTCCTGGCACTGGGCGCAAGTCCCAGTAGTGTGTAGAGTGCGAGTGTGCGATTACCGGCATCTGCCTTTAATGCAGATTCTTGCGACTCCTCCATTCTCTTTCCACGCACAACCTCTGAATTGCCCGACTCGAACCATCAAACCGCCCCGGATCCGACTGGTAAGTCATTGCCGTCTCGCATCCTCCGCTTTTTGCCTGTCGCTTCCGCCGCCTCCCAACACCTCGCTCGGGATTTGTCGTCTGCGGGCCTCGTCGCTCACCGTTGCTTCGGTCCAGTTCTCCGTGCCGAATTGTGCGCGAGCGTCGAGATCGCAGCCGTTTCTCAACCGACACCGCCGCTCCCTAGGCTTCCTAGTAAGTGATCCTGCTTCTCTTATCGCATGCGACCAAGGCCACTTTGCAGTGCCCGTCGGTCCGTTTCTTGCTCCCGCGGTACCGCTGTCCTGGCCGCCAGTCATGGCTCCATGCGCCCGACTTGCCCGCCCCCCAGGAACGACCTCCCCCTCTCCGCCCGCTCGAGCATCAGAGCGACACCATATGCACCGGCCTCATCCTCGCCTCCTCTTCCATCCAAGCACCTCAATTCTAACGTGCGTGGTCCATCCACAGGTTCCCGCCGCAAAACGCACCCCTTGCCCCGGCTTCCGAAACCGACACTCGCACACCTCGACTCCTCCCACCGCTCAGCCCGGAGCAGCCCAGCGTCGCTTCGCCGCGAAACCGACGCCGTTTATCGGCTCGGGAACATTGCCGTCCTGGCTCTTTTGCCTGGAATGGAACCGTTCGCCCGTGAGCCGACGTCGCCTACGCAAATCCAAACCCCGACCCCGATCGCGACCGCACCGGCTCGACTCGACACCGCTCCCCGCCTCACGGCGCCGCTCTATCCCTCGCCAATACATCAGAGGAGACCACTTGGTACCGCACACCAAGTTGTTACCGACATGGCTGCCATGCCCCCCAACGGAATGGGACTTGTGCCTGCGGGATTGCACAGCGGGAGTGTGTCCCCTCGCACCGTCACGGCGCCCAAGGCCGTTCAATTCGTTCTTGTCTTCCAGCATTCACCGTACCAGGCACGCCTGCCCCTGCGCGTGTCCATCTACCCCCATGATACCACCGATTCCATCATCACAACAGTGAAGAACTTCTACGGCCTCTACTCGGGGCCGGGCATCTCCAAGGGCGTCAGCTTCGAGGACGAGAACAAGAATACCCTCATTGCCCGGTACGAGAACTTCAAGGATAACATGATAGTACGCGTGCGTGTCATCGACGAGCCACTTGGGCCCGAATTCCACGCTGCTCTCGGCGGCGCCCAGAGCTACTACACCGCCGACGGTTACCCAGCCCAGGGGCCACAGCAACTAGACACCCACGCTTCCCGTCCTACGTCCCGAACGTCGCGCGCGCGGAGCCCCTCTCCAAACGGTGGGCGCGGGCGCAGCAGCACTTCGATAGGCGCTAACCCCGCTGCTGGTAAGAAGGGGCGGTCCCGCTCCTCCAAGAACCGCACCCAGGTGAACGGCGACGGGCACGGCGACAGCTTCAACGGCTACAGCAGTGGTGACGGTGCAGCTGGCTCGTCCAGCCGAGCCAAGGAGCAGCTGGGTAACACGGACATCAGTGTTGAGAACATTGTCGAAGGTGGCCGCCGCAAGCGTACCAAGTTCGAGAGCTCGGTAAGCGGTTTGCTGCTTGGTGGCATTTAATAGCCTCACGTCGCTGACAGCCGTCCCTCACAACAGGAATTGCCTCTCTTTGCCCCTCCTCAAATGCCGGCTGCGACGTCGAACCCTTCTGTCTCGCCGGCTCGACGGACCGATCCTCATCGCGGCCCGCTGCCGTTCATCCTGCCTGGGCAAAACCCCTTCAGCAACCCTCACCCGCTCCACTCCCCGCGGTCACACATCAACGGGTATGCGCACTCCGGGATGTATGCCACACCCAGCAGCGACAATCGCCGCAGTCGCGGAAGCTTCGGATTTCAGCCACAACAGGAAGATCCTGAAGTGATGCCGACGCCCGAGCCGACAGTGCGAAGCGCTATGTCTGAGGAGGATAAGGACGTGGCCATGCAGCTTATGCGCATGTCAACGCACGGCCGGGCATCTGGGTCAACTCAGGACGACACATTGAGCGGGAGAGCCGACGCGGCTTCCTCCACGGGTGCGACTAGTGATGCCGACAGCTGTTGCGAGGATGGCCTGCCGGCTGCACGGAGACAAAAGCTCGACGCCTCTGGCGCCCACAAGAACGTGTTAGACACCACAGAAAGCCATTTTGTCGTCCCCAGAGGCAGCGCCGAGACCAGTGGCGAGGACGCCTACAGCTCGGATGGAGCTGACAACGGCGCAATGGCTGCCCCAACCGGGAAGGGTGCCAAACTCAAGGCCAACACGCTGATCGGTGCCAAGCCTCGTCCGCAGTCGTCACACAAGACCAAGTCCTCCAAGGCGGCCAAGCCAAAGGCGAAGAAGCCGGCAAGCATCGTCGGCCCCATGACCCCGGTCTCTCTCCCTGCGTCTCGCAAGCTGTCGATTGCCTCCAACCCGGCCTTTCCCCTGGGCCCCGGCGAGGAGGAGCAACCCGACCTCTCAACGAAGCCCCGCTGCCAGCGCTGCCGCAAGAGTAAGAAGGGATGCGACAGGCAACGCCCCTGCGGCCGGTGCCGGGACGCCGGCCTTCCCGCCGAGCTTTGCATCAGCGAAGACGAAGGCAACGGCCGCAAGGGCCGGTATGGTCGCCACATGGGGGTCCCCATCAAGAACGACGACATGCCGCCCCCAGCCACGAACTTGTTACCCGCCGCGCCAATCGCTGCTGATGCGCTCGCGTTGGCCATGTCGGCACCCGGTTTTCTCGACAAAAACAAAAAACGCAAGAGGTAGGCAGGCGTCGCCGCCTACTGCTCTGTGGACGGCTCTGAACGGACTATCTGCCTCGGCATCCCCGCGCGTTTCGGCAATGAGCGCATAGCCTTCCATCTTGGAAAAGTCGACTTGTCTGCCTTGAAGAGCGTCTTTCCTAAAACCGCTAGCAAGGTGCGAGGCAACGAAAAAGACCAGGGCATCATCAACCTGGGGCTACCAGTGACATTCCCATAACACTTTCAAATGGTTTCATGGTCCCCAGGCCTCGGGTGGAGCCCAAATCATCATCGCCGACACCATTGCGCATCGGCATCCACTCCTTGCAATCACAGTCTATGCGTCGCTTGTGGAAAAGGGCGATTTTCCCGTCTTGTCGTCTTTGTTTCACCCCCTGCCTCTGTTTCAATGTTCAAAATCTGTGTTTTCACGTTCGGTTCCTCGCCGCTCAGGAAAGGGCGGCCAAAAAAGCAATGCAGTCAGTCCCCTGCGATATTTCGGTCATTTGGGGCGCCGATCCAGGCGGGCATGCCAACAGACACGACAGGCGGCCAAGCCGGCATATCGTCGAGTTTTCACGCACATTTCTCTGTCTCTGCGCTACCAATTCGACGGCCATTCATTCGCCCTCTATAGGCAAACGGAGAGGGCGGCTGCTGGGAAGAAGGAAGATGGGGTTTCACCTTGTTTATGGGGGTGTATTGTACCGGGAGGCAAGCCCGACTGGCGGGCGGCAAAACGTGGGGGAGGAGTCGGTTCGGGGACGGCGAAGATGGGAGTGGGTGATGACGGCAACAAGCGTCTGGGTGGGGACGGGTTCGGGGGCAAGGTGGGAGGGCGCGGCGACAACAGGGTCTTAACCGAGGAGTTGATTTTGGCTTTTCTGAGTCTGCGTTTTCCATCTCTGGGTCTTCTTCTTTTTTCCCACGCATTTTCTGTTGTCTTGTGTTGTTGATCTTTGTGGAGTTGGTTGAACGGGGTGTGGCTACTTCGCGCGTGCTTGCTTGTTTTTCCCCTTTGTTTAAGGACCACCTACCTAGCTGTGTCCGTCCGGGGTGGCGTGAAAGATGAGGAGGGGAAGGTTAGGTTGATAACTTGGCTTGGGGTTGGCTGGCTTTGGGAGCCTGGGGTGTAATCTACCCTTAGGCAGCGGAATTGAACTCTTCCTAAAAATCAAGAATGCTCCCGAGAGAGGTTTGTGATGATGAGCTGTCAACGATAGCGGGTACCCCTGACATAACTAAGAGGGACATCCTGTGTTGGGTAAATCCTCAGTGAGACTTTACCTAATCCACGGCATCGCGCAATCGCGAGGTCAGTCCGGGCCAAGGTTGTGTGTGGGAGACCCGGGCTTGCCCGCCGCAACCCGCGCAAAAGCCAGACTCAACCTCAACAACCACTGTATCTCTCGGAATTTATTCAGCCTACAGTACCCATTGCGCAGCGTCGAAACAGGCCATTGCCTTTCCCTCAACGCTCAGCTACTCAAATTCACAGTTCCCGTTTCAGCCCAAACAGACGACGCACCATATTGGAGCGATCAGTTCAGTTGGTTTGAACAAACTTTCCTGCCATCCCCACCCCAGCCTAGCACGTGTCACATCACAAGGCGGGGGGGGATGGAAAAAGAGGTGGTTCACTTCTTCTCTGTTCTTCCATTTCTTGACTTGAATCAACACGGTTCTCCTGAGCGCGTGGCCGCACCGGTTTACTGCTGGCTGCTTTGGGCAAGTTTTGTTTCAGCCTGGGTCTGCCAAAAAATTAGATGTTCTGTTGCTTCTTTGCATCGCCGGCGCCAATTGGATTGGGTTGTCGCTCTGTGCCATGTGGGGCTGGCACGCCTTCCCTTTCCGACCAGATGTGGTAAAATGGTGTTATTTCATTGGCTGCTTGCTTGTTGTTGAAGGTAGCCCGCTTTTTTAGGGTGGGATTTTGAGAGAGAGGGGTGGCGGGTGGCAGCAGCTGGTGTGGGTTGGGTTGATGAATTGAAATTGGCGGTCTGGATGAGTCGGGTCGATGGTCATGGATTCTGGGCGGGATCCGGTTGGCTTTTCAGTTTTTGGTTTTGTTGTTTTTCGGTCGGGAGGTTTGGGCGCGTTCTCACCGCCGGTTTTGTTGTTTTTTGTTATGAATATTGTTTCGCCTCACTTTGATTGAATGTGTGTGCCAAGGTTCGCACGTTGGGCTGGACCCTTTCGCTCCCTTCGTCAAGTGAGTCAGAGTGGTCCTTTTCCTGCCGCGACAAATTGCCGTTTTGATTTTTTCTGTTTTTCCCTCGTCGCATTCTCTGGCAGCCACGGCAACCCGGTGGGGTTGCACCGCGTCAATGAGCCCATTTCCACTTTCCAAGCGGAGAATGTCGCCACTTGCTGTCGAGACTCGAGATGCGGTGAGAGACAAGAAGACCCGCCCGCCATGTTCGAATTTCTCGACATCGGCTGCAACACGTTCTTCCCCGGCTTCCAGCTTCATTTCTGCTACGGTCAGAAATCGATGATGAAGCCATTCCGCGTTTTTCTCCGCGGCCGGTCTACAGTAGAGTTTGACCTCCGCCGAGAGCCTCCCCGGGCAGGCCAGGATCCAAACCCGCCTCAACTCGGCAGCCGCCATTGCTGGTGCCGGTCAACTCTGTCCGGTTGACCCCTACCCGGGGATGCGTATCGGATGCGGCACCAAGTCCCTCGGCTGGAGCGCGAACCATTCCTCAACGTGGTGTCTTATGATGGCTTGCATGGCCGTTGTGCTGTTTCTGCGCGTATCTGTCCCGCAGCCGGATTGCGGGGAACACAGCGCCGGCCCGCGATTCGCCGCCGGGACGTTCGGCGGCAGGGGCCCACCAGAAAGGCGTGGAGATGACATCTGGGGGCGGGCGATGTCGGCGGAAATAAGGCCGGATGTAGCCTTTCTCAGTGTACTTTTCCCGGGGAACTTGGGCGAGATGGATCCCGTGGCCGGAGGGGATTTTCTGGCCCTTTATGATGATGGACACCCACGCTGACAAGGTTGAATTCCATGCTGAACCTCCCATAGGAACAACGCCTTCACGATGGCCGCCACACCCGACGTTGAGAAAGCTTCCCCGATGAGCCGACGGCCATCGCGACTCGACGACGTCTCGGTATCAGGGGGCGAGGATGCGGTTCCGCCAGCCGAGGAAGAGTTCCAGCCCCCTGACGGAGGACTTGTTGCTTGGTCGCAGGTCGTGGCTGGCATTTTCATCAACATGATGGCTTGGGGCTACCCGTCGACGTTTGGTGTATATCAGCTCTACTACCGAGACACTCTCAAGCTCCCCGAGGCCCAGATATCCTGGATCGGGTCGCTGCAAGTCTTCCTCGCCTTTGCCATGTGCACCTTCTCCGGGCGGCTGGCGGACGCGGGATACGTGAAGTCGACCATCATCGTGGGCTCCTTTTTGGTCGTGTTTGGGACCTTTATGACCAGTCTCTGCACCGAGTACTGGCAGATCTTCCTCGCCCAGGGCTTGTGCACCGGTTTGGGGCTGGGCATCATCTTCATGCCCCCATTGTCCGTCATCAACTCGTACTTTGTGACGAAGCGGTCCTCGGCGCTCGCCATCTCGGCGACTGGGACTGGGTTGGGGAGTGTCATCTTCCCTGCGACGATCCAGTACCTGATACCGCAGATTGGGTTCCCATGGGCAGTCAGGTGCGCTGCCTTTGTGGCGCTGTTCGTGGCGACCGTCTCGGTCTTGATGCTGAGACCGCAGTTGAGGCCGAGGAGGTCGGGGCCTCTCATCGAGTGGGATGCGTTCAGGGAGGGCCCCTACCTGTTGTACATACTCGGTGCCTTCCTCTTCTTCTGGGCGCTATATTTTGGCTTCTTCTATGTGAGTATTAACCCGCCGTGTTTCTACATATAAATGCTTACCCTCCTAGATCAACGCCTACGCCCGCAACGTTATCCACTTTTCCACCACCGACTCGGTCCAGCTCCTCCTCATCACAAACGGCATGAGCGTCCCGAGCAGGCCCGTGGCGGGTTACCTGGCGGACCGGTACTTCGGGCCCATCAACCTGTACGCCTTCCACACCCTCGTCCTGGGGTGCCTGATCTTTGCGTGGACGGGCGTGACGACGCGGACGGGCATGTACGTGTTCGCCGTGTTTTTTGGCCTGGCCGTCGGCGCCGCCCAGGGCCTGTTTGCCGGTTCGCTGGCGAGCCTGACCAAGGACCCGCGCAAGATGGGCACGCGCTTCGGCATGGTCTGCACCATCGTGGCGTTTGCGTCCCTCGCGGGGCCGCCGACGGCGGGAGCGATCATTGACAAGTCCGGGGGACGCTACCTGTGGGCGCAGGTGTGGGCGGGCCTGGTGATCGTGCTGGCGTCGGTGACGTTTGTCGTGGCGAGGTGCGCGGTGACGGGGTTTAAGCTGTGGGTGAAGATTTGAGGTTGACTTTGTCATGGGATCTCATTGGTGATGATTAATGACTTGAGACATGGGGTTGGGTTAAGAAAATGTCTTGCATAGCAAGGGGTTCGGGTAAGACGACACCTTCTTGCCGATTGGACATGTCCTGATTGAGGACGAATCGGCGTTTGGATCAAGGAGATTTGCTGTCAGACATGGCAGTCTTGTCGATGTAGATCAAATATTGTTTATTTACCCCCTAATTCCAAGCAGGAGCTACATCAAATCGAAGGCGAGGTGCCGCCTCCAACTGCATCACCCATTAAAAGGGATTCTCCTGGTACGCCTTCTCCGCCTCGGCGTAAGCATCATAGCCATACAGAAACGGCTGAATCTCCGGACACGTCCAACGACTCGGGAACGGCCCCTTCAGCTCCTTGCCCAGCATGCTCACCATCAACGCATCCCTCTTCTCCTGCGCCTCCCCATCCTCCATGTGCGAGTCGTCCCTTTGCCTGAACGTCTCAAGCTGGATCTTCCTCCCCCGTTCCATCCTCAGCTGCTGATACAACCTCGACACACACGGCAACTGCCTCCCCATCTCGCTCTTCCTCACCCTCCCCAGCAGCGACCCCAGCACCGCACCATCCTCCAGACTCGAGTTCGCCCCCTGCGCCAGGTACGGCAACATCGGGTGACAGCAATCCCCCGCCATGAAAAAAGTCCCCTTCTTATTCGCCCACTCGGGCAGCGCATCCAGCCACATCAGCTTCCACTTATGCACCACGCCCCTCACTTGCCGCAAAAACCTCCCCAGCAACGGATCCCACCCAGCAAACCTCGCCCTCATCTCATCCATATCCCCCTCCCGCTTAACCACCCCACCAGGCAAATCATCCGGACACAGAAAAACCAGGTTATACACCTCCCCGCCGCGCACCGAATACCCGACGCAGTGCGCCCGAGGCCCAATCCAGAAATGCACCGCCGCATCCCTGATAAACCCCCTCAGCTCCTCGGCATCCTCCCCCTCGAGCTCGTCCGCCCGGATGGTAATCCGGTACGCCAGATCCCCCGTCAAGATGGCCGGGCTGGGTCTCCCCAAGAATGCAGGGCGGATGTGGCTCCACAGCCCGTCTGCCAGCAGCACCACGTCGCCCTGCACCACCGCCTCCCCGGGGTCCTCCTCTCCGGAACGGGAGTGGTGCAGATGCACGCGGGCGTCGTCGAAATCGACGCCTGCCACGCGCGCGTCGAGGCGGAGGTCGACGCCGAGGGAGAGGCATTTCGAGACCATGGCCTGCTGCAGGTCGACGCGGTGCAGGTCCCAGAAGGGGTGGCCGTAGCGGGCGTGCATTTGCTGTTGGAGGGCGGGCTCGTGGGCGAGGAGCTTGGTGCCGTCGTAGCGGTGGACTGAGAGGGAGGAGGGCACGGCGGCGAGCGGGGTGAGGTGGGGGAGGAGGGACCAGGCTGCTAGGAGGCGGGTGCCGTTGGGGGTTATTTGGAGGCCGGCCTGTGGTGGTCAGTACCTAAGGCACTAATTTGATTTGGGGAGGTTGTTGTGGAGGTGACAGCGGTCGGGGTAGGGGGGTGGTTGGGTGTTGTAGACCTGGGACAGGAAAGGTAGGTAAGAGAGAGATTGTGACTTACACCAACCTCCTGCAGCTCCTTGACCGCTTCCAAGACGGTAACCCGATGCGCCGGGTTCGCCAGCTTGGTCGACAGCGCCGCGCTGAGCCCCGCCAGGCCGGCGCCGATGATGATGACGTGAATCCCCTCATCGGGGCTGATCTGCTCACCCATTGTGCCGGTTGTATGTACGTATGTTCCTGACAGTTCAGGATCTAGGTAGGTAACACGTATGTCGGGTGTAGCCGAGCCCAAGTCCTCAATGCGCGCTCGGACAGAAAACGGCCAACAGGATCTCTTCTCTTAGCCGTGCTAGACCGCGTCGACGGGCTGCAGCATGTATAAGTCCCCCCGGAGAGGTGGATCGGTAGTCCGGGTAAGTGTCTCGGGATATCCGGAAGTGGGTGTAGGACAAGAGCGAAGTGGGGTCTCCGCGTGGTTGAACAAGCCAATGTGGGGGAAGGAGATCGGAAATGCCGTGCTAACAAACGCGGGGGATGCGGGGAGACCCAAGGAGCCGGTTCGGGAGAGGCTGCGCCGAGACGGCAAGCAGTTCGGCTGCTGTGAATCTGGGATTGTCCTGTGGAAGCTGTTCATGGTACGTCTTGTTAGACCGTGCAACCTGTTCAGGTCATACCCGGTAAGCCAGCTACAGGGTTGAATGGAAGGACTCCCGTTCTGCTTAGGTCGTCCGTCGTGAGCTGTATTTTGGGTATCTAATCCATACACCATCCGCCTATACACTTTTGGTTCTCCTCTCCACCGTCTGCGTTATGCTCGTGTAGTTAGCCAACACCCGGCATCTTGTTAAACCGCTCTACTATAATGTCCAAGGGCGACACCGGAGTGCCTCCTTAGTCCCTCCTTCATCCTCACTCGGGCAACTCCAGATCCTTCGGATCCACCACCCAGTCCTCCTCATCCCCCCACACCGGCGCGAGCGCAAATGACCCCTGAATCTTGCCCATGCCATACGCAACACCAGCCATTTGGCTCGGGTCGCCGGGCTTTACATCCGCCTGCTCAATCAGCACGGCCGTCGACAGGAAATTGGTCTGGGTGCCCGGCATGAGCTCCAGCTTCTGCCCGCCCCAGCTCAGCTCGACCTTGCCGGACTTGCGCACCGTCAGGTTGCCGAGGAAGCCTCCTTCCTTGAGCTCGTCGCCGTCCTCGTTGTCCTCATCTTCCTCTTCCTCGCCATCGCCCTCCTTCTTCGCCTTCTGGTCGTTGTCCTGCGTGAGGTCGATGTTGACGGGCGGCTGGTTCATCAAGACGACATCATCGTCCGGCTCCGGCTTTATCGGGATCGGGTTCGTCGACGTGCCGTCGCGCGGAACGACCCGCAGTGGCGGGAGGACGGGCGGGAACTGGAACAGGAACATGTGGCCCTCCAGCGCGGCATTGTTTGTTGTCCCGTCCTCGGCCACCGTGTCCTCGCCTTGGAGGGTAAACAGATCGACCATGCGCTGGAGGTCCTCCGCGATGATCTCGGCTTCCGTGTCCTTCAGCGCAGCCGACTTCTTCTTGGGCTTCTGCTCGCTCACGGGCACCTTCTTCCTCAGCTCGGGCGACTCGGGCGCCTTGATGCCCTCGGGGATCTCGTCGAGGTCCATTGCGCCGCCTTCGCCCTCTTCCTGCTTGATATTGCGTGATTGCGCCGCCTCGCGGGCCACGTCGTCCTTGGCCGGCTCCTCGAAATCTTCGACGTGCGCAGGCCCGCCGACAAACAGGCCGTCCTCGTCTGACTCGTCTTCCACCGCGCCGGCCTTTTCTTGAGCCTCAATCTCGGCGGCTGTGGTCATGGTGACCCCTTCGTCCTTGTGCTCCACGCGCCGGATACCCATGGGCATGACGGCCTTCTTCTTCTTCTTGGTCGACGTAATCGAGGCGCGGTCCTCCTCGTCCGAGATTTCGACGTAGTTGTAGAGCATGTCGGCGTTGATCCTGCTGTTGTCGATGATGCCCGAGGCGCCATATGCGCTTTTGCCCTCGCCTTCGCCCTTGACGAAGCCTGAGCCTGAGCCGGAGCCAGAGGCATGGGCATAACCGCCTGCGCCCGCGTAACCTGAGGAGGCCCCTCCACCAACTGTCGTGCTGTTAGCAGACACTCGAAGAACAGTGCAACCTCAAGCAATGGAAACTTACAGCTCATGCCCGCCGCGAGCGGCCCAGCAGCAGTCGAGTTCTTCAGGTTCCCGCGCAGGAACCCTCCACGGCCGCGACCGCGTCCCCGCCCGCCGCGGCCACGGTTGAGGCGCGCCAGCCGTCTCGCCTCCTCGGCATTGCGCTGCTCCTGTATCCTCGACTGCTCCTCGGCGATGCGAGCGCGCTCCGATTCGCTCCGACGGACGGCCTTGGGCTTGAATTTGGTGGCGCCAGATGCACGGGTCGGGGCGCTCGGTGCGGGAGTGTGGCTGGAGACCCGAGAAGGGGCCGAGGCTGTCGCAGCCTCGGGTGCCGACTCGGAAGGTATCGCCATCACCGGAACAGGCGCCGGCCCCGGGGGGTTGGCGGCGGCTGCTGTCGTCGCGGGGCTCGACTCGGCGGCTTCTGGCGCTTCTTGCACGGCGCCCCGGGAAGCCGCCGTTACGGCCGCACCGCGGGCTGTGCCTTCCCGGCCGCGGCCCCGCCCTCGTGTTGTCGACTTTGGAGGCATCTGTGGTCGACTGGGGGGAATGTGATGGCAGGTGCGGATTCTTGGATGGCCCGGGGATGACTGAAAGGGCCCGAGAAAGAAAGTCGCGTTTGGCGTTGCATTTCTTGACTACCCCACTAACGGCGGCGCTGTAGCAGGGGTTCCTGGTGGGGGACGAAGCGCTAGCGCGGGGCACGGCGCTGTGCGATAAGGCTCCCGGGTAACTGTCGGTTTTTAGGTTGGCGTTTCGGGGTGACATCTCAGTTCCGATTGTGCAGTTCCATCGAACTTCTCGACATCCACTCGCTCACTCGCTCCGGATGCCCCCGGAACCGGCATGAGGGTGACAAGCACCATGAACTCACCATTCCCCAAATCCTCCTCTGCCGACGGCAAGGGGCGCATCGTCGTCCGGCGCCTCCCCGCGGGCATTTCCGGGCTCGAGGTCTTCGAATACCAGTACCCGCTCAAGCTCGTCACCCCGAAGCGCCCGCCCGAGACCAGCGCCCTGGTGTACCTGCTCTCCTACGGCGGCGGCCTTGTCGGGGGCGACAAAGTCAACCTGGCCATCGAGGTCAAGACTGGCGCCAGGCTGAGTCTCGCCACGCAGGGCCACACCAAGATCTTCAAGTCGCCCAGCCCGGATGTTGTCACGCGCCAGACCATGCGCGTCAACATCGCCGCCGACGCCGCCGTCTGTCTCCTCCCGGATCCGGTCCAGCCCTTTGCGCGCAGTGTCTACGAGCAGATCCAGATCTTCAGGCTGGCGCGGAACGCGTCGCTGTGCCTCCTGGACTGGGTCACCGAGGGGCGCACCGCGCTCGGGGAGCACTGGAGCTTCGTCAAATGGGTCGGCCGCAACGAGGTGTGGACAGTAGGCGACTGCCAGGCGGCCCAAGACCGGCTGCTCGTGCGAGACGTCGCCATCCTCGACAGCCAGCGAGTCCACCCCCAACTCCCGGCCCTGCGCGAGTCGATGAATGGGCTCAGCCTGTTTGGCACTCTCGTGCTGCGGGGGCCCCTGATGAAGTCGGTTGGGGAGTTCTTCTTGGCTGAATTTGCTGCCCTCCCGCGGCTTGGGGCGCGCGACTGGCGGAGCGACGACGCAAAGGACTCGGCCAAGTCGGATGCCCATCTATCGCCGCGCGAGAAGTGGCGGGCAGAGAGACTGCGAAGGGAGAAGGAGAGCAAGGTGCTCTGGTCCGCGGCCAGCGTCAGGGGCTGCGTCGTGGTCAAGTTTGGGGCGCCCACTGTTGAAGCCGGCCGGCTCTGGGTTGGATCCATGTTGTCTGAAGAAGGCAGCATTGCACAGCATTTTGGTGAGCAGGCGCTGATGTGTCTGAGGTGGTAACTATCGAGTACCCCTGACGAAGCCAGACATCCTTACCGACCGAGGTATTCAAGGTAGTACTGAAGCACTGAATCTGGGAACTGCCTAGTCATGAAATCAAGCCAATAATACCATTACATTCCATAGCACTCTTCAATATACTTCTCTCCTTCCCGCTATGTGAATACCCCGCTAGTTGCATACAATGCACTGTGCTTGGCCGGCCGTTGTGGGCGGGACAGGGGTGGGGGCGCCAATCCGCCAAAATAATCTGGCGATTTGGTGGGTCGCTCTCGACGCGTCAATTGCCCAGAACCCGAACCAACCCATCGCCCTCTCCAGACACGGGCCTCTCATCCGCACGCCAAATGTGATGCTATCCAGACGACAGCCACTCATGGAGACCTCAGAAAACACCGCGACGGGCTCGCCCGCCCCGACTTCTACCGCGCGCCGCTCGGGACGCGTCACGAAAGCGCCCGCCAAGTTCACCCCCGATGCGCCCGCCGCCGCCAAGCGCAAGCGGAACGCCGAGCACGACGACGAGGACGCGGAGAACGAGTCGCCCGAGGAGATGGACGATGCCAGCGACGCCATTGATGACGATGCCGACGACACGGCCACCGAGGAGCCCCGGCGCGCCAGCAAGAAGAAGAAGCCCTCGTCGTCGCAGGCTGCGAGGGCGAGGAAACCGGCCGCGAAGAAGCCCAAGATCAACGGCGACGCGCCGGCCGGCGAACCCATCCATGCCGCACAATTACCCAGCCGCCCGAAGAAGTCGGTGCGGATTGCGATCGCCCACGGCGACGCCGATGGGCTCTATGGTGTGTACCCCCGGCGAGACCGCGGGCCTTTCGGTGGTACGATGCTAATGCGGACTGCACAGCCGACATCTTTGCCTCCGGGGACTCTTCCGACAAGGTCGCGACCGAATGGTACCACAAGTACCAGGCCGACGACGCTGCTGCCGTCACCGATCTCGTAAACTGCATCCTACTGTCCGCCGGGTGCGACCAGCAGGTCACGCAAGATGATATCCGAGATCCCGAGAACTGCTCCAACAGGCTGGCAGACCTGCAAAATGTCTACACCGAGGTACGTTGGGGCACCTTTTTCATGTTGAGTGCTGCATCGTGCTAATAGACCGCTGCAGGAGGGCATCACCGACTACCCCCTCATCTCCAGGGCCAAGTCGACCAAGTCCTTCCGCGACTTGCTGATCGGCTTCTTTAGGTCTCTCGTGACCGTCCTGCACGAGACTGATGTCCTCTACAAGGACAGCACATTGATGGAGAATATCGCGAGATGGGTGGCGTCCATGTCTTCGTCAACCCTTCGGCCGTTCAGACACACAGCAACGACCGTCGCGCTTGCGATGGAGGCCGCCCTGGTCGAAGTTGCCAAGAAGCTCGACGATCGCATCACCAAGATGACCCAGCAGGTTGAGACCGAGAAGAGCCGCAAGGGGAAGAACAAGGAACGGCTGGCCGTAATTCAGAAGAACCTCGAAGAGGCTGAACAGAACCGTCAACTCTGCCAGGATCAGATCACCGACTTTTTCGAAACCGTATTCGTCCACCGATACCGCGATATCGACGCCAAGATCAGGACCGAGTGTGTCGAGGCCCTCGGCACCTGGATCTGGCTCCTTCCCACCTTCTTCGAAAAGCCCGAGTATCTGCGATACCTGGGCTGGATGTTGTCCGACGTTACGCCGCAAACCAGACAGGAAGTACTCAAGCAGCTTGCCCGGATATTGAAGCGCGATGCTGAGAAGCTCGGCCACTTCATCGACCGCTTCCGGCCGCGCCTGGCCGAGATGGCGACCAAGGACGCCGATGTCAGCGTTCGGGTTGCCGCCATCTCGGTCATCCAGATCCTCAAGGACACCGGCATGCTCGAGCCTGACGAGATCGACTCGATTGGCCGGCTGGTGTTCGACTCTGAGCTGCGTGTGCGGCGAGCCGTCATCGATTTCTTCGCCGGTTGCGTTAATGACTCGATCGAGACCAAGGTTGAGGAAATGGGAGGCGGCGATGCGGTTGACGAGCTGTTTGGCGATGACGAGGATGACGACCATTTCTCCCCCCGCAGAGACTGGATCAGCATCAAGTGCCTTGCCGAGCTTCTCGCCGCATACGACGCGCAGCTCGAGGATGAGAACCAGACGTTGCCAGTCCGTGGTCTGGACATCGCCGTCGAGATGGTCCAGGCTGTGGCGCCCGAGACACGTATCTCGCTGGCTTCCCAGGTCCTGTATGAGAAGATCGACCAGGTCAAGAATTGGGAGCTCTTGTCTGGTTATCTCCTCTATGATCACACGACGAGTACGAAATCACGGTCGTCGTCCAAGCGTACCTCGAGCGAGGCAGCGCTCAAGAGCGCCGTGGCGCCGGAGGGCAATGAGGAGTCGGTACTGCTCGAGGTTCTCGCCTCTGCTGTCAGGCTGAGCCTCGCATCTGCTTCAGAGGCCGATAGGAGCCGGAGGAAACAACGGCCAGACGCTGGTGACGGTGCCGAAGATTCGGCCGTACACCTAGCCGGCATCATCCCTCGTCTGCTTAACAAATACGGAGCCGAGGCCGGCACTGCGGTTGTCGTACTACGGCTGGAGCACTCGCTGCCGCTCGACGTCTTCCAGCAGCTCCGGCAAGACTCGACAACGTACAGCCGCTTGTTGGACGAGATCTGCACTCAGTTCGATAGGCATGTGGACCGGGGCGTACTCGCGGAAGCGACATCAGCGTTGTTGCACGCCCGCAAGTATGACGAGCTGGAGGAGATGACAGACACCAAGATCGCAGAGCTCTGGGAAACCGTCATCAACGCGCTCCGGCACTTCGACAAAACCCAAGAGCTCAACGACCGCGGCAACATGGAGGCCGCCGCCATCACGCAGCTCGGCAGCATCCTCCTCAAAATCAGCAAGCTCTCCAGCATCGCCGACTGCGTCGAGGTGCTCGAAGCTGACGGCCAGCCCCAGGACTCCCCCGACCCAGTCATCGAACTCCTCATCCGTACCGTCCACCGCGGCAAGCTCGACCAAGTCGACGAGGCCCTCGACGACCTCGAAGACGAAGCCGTGTCGTATGCGATCCAAGCCGCCCACTTCTACTTCATGTGGAAGGTCCGCGCCCTCCTCGCGGCCGTCCAGGCCGCCACCCACATCCCCGCGCGCGCGGTCGAGCGCCTCTCCACCCTCCGCCGGACCTACGCCAACAACCTGATCTGGACGCTATCCTCGCGCGGCACAAACGACGAGCTGCGCCTCTTCGCCACGGGCGCCCTCTGCGACCTGCACGTGCTGTTCGCCTCGCTCCGGGAGACGGTCAAACAACAAGCCCAGCTCCAACAACAATCCCACCACGACTACAGCGCCGAACTCGCCCCACTCTTCGAGCCCATCCAACCAGGCCTCACAAACGAGCTCATCGAGATCTACAACGCCGCTGAGCGCGCCTACGCCCGCGTCATCAAGCGGTCCCTCAACGAGCCCGCGCCCAACGAGCAGCAGCAGCAGCAGCAGGACCCGCACCAGCCTCCCGAGGGAGACGAAAACGACGAGGAGGACGACGACGAAGAGGATGACGAAGAGGAGGCCGCCGCGGACGCGGCCCTGTCGCCCACGGAGCGCAAGGGGAAGGAGCTCAAGCTGGAGCGCGCGCTGTGCGAGCTGGCGGGCAAGTTTGTGCTGGCTATCCTCGCGAAGATGGTGGATCAGACTGGTCCGCAGGCGGGGAAACTACGCAGGCGGATGGTGCGCAACCAGGCGAAGCTGGGCGGGAATCTGAGGGAGACGGTCGCGTTTCTGGATGAGGCGAAGCTCAGGGAGCGGGTGGCTGCTGGTGGTGGAGGGAAGAAGAAAGATAAGGGGAAGGGGAGGGCTGCGAAGGGCAAGGCAGCGGCTGTTGCTGTTGCTGCTGCTTCTGGTGCTGCTGCTGGGAGTGGTGGGGGTGCTGCGTCGATGGCGGCCAAGAAGGCGGCGCTGAGCGCAGAGATTGTTGTTGCTGAGGATGACGAGTCGGGGTTATCTGAGATTGACGAGGTGGAGGCTGAGCCCGAGGAGGGGTCGATGGAGGACTTGAGGAGGAGGGAGTTGTTGGATGACCCAATTGAGGATGAGGAGGAGGGAGGTGGTGGAGGGGATAAGATGGACGAGGATGAGTCGGTACTGGGGGACTGAGGATCCTGGGCAAAGGGGGGTGGTTTTGATTTTTCATGTTTCGTTTTTTCTGTCCCGGTTCCCGACGTCGGGGCGGTTGTAGTATCATGAGTATGGGTGATGAGATTGAGCTTGAGTTTTCGTTCATACCACTATTATTCCTCGCTTTTCTGGAGTTCTTTTCTTGCTGTTTGTTTGGTGGCTCCTCTGCTTCGCTAGCATCGCAACTTTAGTGTTATTTGCGCTATCATGGCATGTGTGTGCTAGAACTAGCTAATCGCCGTGTCTGTACCAAAAGCTAGGCTGGGTGATGAATGAGGTAATGTACTCCGGTATGTATATATACCACAGACGGACTTGTTAATGATATCCCGTTGCCACCGCCTAACATGTCCCGTTTGTCGGTCTCAAAACTCCAAAAGCGCCAAATATGCCCGACCACATGCACTTTTCGACTCCTATAGCAACCATGTATGCCCGATCATATGCTTTTCCCGGCCCCCGTAGCAATCATGAATCCTCAACCGCAAATCTTGGTCCCAAAAAGCCCGAAACAGCGCACCCACTCGCCCTCCTCCCCCCTTTCCTTCTCATGAATGCCGTACTGCCTGATGCAGCATGTAAACGGCTTGTTCGAGACTGCCTCTTCGCCACTCCCGCCATCTTGTTTCGCAGGGGAGCTCTGCAGTGGCGGCCTCGCGAGCCGCGGTTGGTTGCCGCTCTTTGGTGCTGCTTGCTCCTTTTGTTTCCTCTCAGCAACCTGCACCTTGTGCTCCTCCAGGTTCCCCCACAGCGTAAACATGCGCTGGCGCAGCCGGTTCAGCGTGTGCGGGTCCCGGCGCAGGTCGGCCGCGTCCAGGCCGGTTAGGCATTGCGCCTCGGAGTTGTCGACGAAGACCCAGAGGCGGGGCCGCGGCCCGGGCTCCTTTGTATTTGTTTGCGGGGCTGGGTCTTCGAGCTGCAGGGCAAAGCGCCATTCCCAGATGCGCTGGCCGACGGCTGTGTCTTCGTCGTCGTCGGATGATGAGCAGTCGCTGTCCTCCGAGTTGTCTGAGAGGACGTCGTACTCGGTCTGTTTCCGGCTGCAGGCGAAGTCTTCGAGTGAGAGCGGGAAAAAGTCAACTACGCGGACCCGAGCCCGGTACTTGGCGCACATGAAGGGGATTGTCAGGCTGGCGGGCTGGTTGTTGAGCGTCGTCTCATGCACGGGGGGCTCGAGGATGGTTTCGATGGTCGAGTACGGTGCGTCGTGTGTTTCGCAGGTGACATGGTCGTTGAGGCCGAGGCGCAGTTCTTGGTTGATAGCCTGTTGGGTCTCCTTTTGCTCTCCTGCCGCTCGGCTCTCCGTTTGATCTTTTGCCGCTAAGTTCTCCTTTCGATCTTGTGCCATGCGGTTGCGCTTACGGCGGTCTTTGGTATTGGGAGGCCGGGTTTCTTGGCCCGAGGAGGCAGATGCTTTGCGCTTCATTCCTGCCACTTGGGCAGACTCGATCTCCTTGATCTGTTTTCTCTTCTGCTTCTGGTAGTCGCGGCATCGACGGAGCGCCTCCTTGAAATTCGGGTCTATCGTGTCGGCGTTTGTTGTCTCGAGAACATGCACGTTGATTCTTGTGTTGGCAAGATTGCGCTCCTCACGCATGAAGCCTTCAAGAAACTGGCCGTCACGGCCGTACCTGATCTGGACATTACGCAGCCCTACCCAGTCCCCGGCCTTCACTTCGCTGAGGATGAAGGTAGAGTGAGGCTCGAAGCAGGTGACCTGGAGAGACATTTTCCCATAGGGCCCGACCCATTCCTTGTTGGGCAGGTTGGCATCACCATCCGCCGAGGTTGACTCGGGCAATCCTTGCCAAACTTGCGGGTGGAAATGCGGGTTCTCGGTGTAATCTGAGACGTAGAGAGTGACCATGCTGAGGCCGGCATAGGGTTCCCTGGCCACCTGTACGACCAAGTCGTAGAACTTGGCCTCCTGCACATCTTTGAGCAGGCTGAACTTTTGCTTGATATTCAGGGACTGTGCCGCCCTCGCCTGGAACTCGTGCTCTTCGGGGAGGGAATATTTGTTAATTTTGTGGTGGATGTGCGAGACGTAGGCAGTCTCGTCAGCGGTGGGTGTATGGCCGTCGTGTTTCGAAGCCGGTGCCAGGGCGATCTTGGCGGATTGTGGGCGTTTTGGGATCTTGGAGGCCGTATACACGCGTATGGAGGTGGTGCGGTTGGTGATGAGGGACATGGGATTGCTGCGGTACCGCTGCACCTTTGCCTTGGTCGTGACGATGATATCGCCAGCCGTGACCTGGGGCATGTCGGCCGCTGGGCGGAATATGACAAAGTTAATGTCATAGCCGTCGTCCTCAGTGGAGAGGTCGTACAGGGTGATGGTGGATTTGTAGTCTGCGTGTGTGTTAGGCAACTGCTACAGTATTAATGAAGCAGGGAACAATAGCAGCTCACCGGTGCCACTGGTTGCGATGGGGAGACGGCAGTCTTTCACCACCCCTATGACATTGACAAAGTTCCCCGGAGACACATTCTCGTCCAGGAGGGCCTTGATTTCGGTGTAGTTGGGCGGAAGAGAGGGTTCGGGTTGGCCAGCCCCTCCTGCGCTCTTCTCGAAGCCCCCAGCAGGCATTGTTGCGGAGGCCAAGACGGGAGAAATATTATTAGAATTTCATGGAGGGACGGAATGGAATCTGTGGCCGGAGATCCAGCTCCATGGACATTGGCGGAGTGCGGCTCGCAGCGGTGGTGCTGACCCTTTGTGGTGCTGGTTCCTGGGCCGACACGACGCGCCTGCAGACGCGTCAACTGTCTGAGAGCGAGGATCCAAATCGCCATTTGCTCGCCATTTCATGTGCGCTTTGAACCCCGCTAATTCCTGATCTGTGCGTAAATTATGGGTCCTCTTTGAGAGGCCCACCATTTTCCCTCTCTTTGCCTCAGGCCCCAATCAGCTGCCGCTGACTCGAGCCTGGTGGGGCACAAAGTGGGCTGTCCATCCTGGTCCGTCGCAGAGGAGGGGACGAGAGACCCCATTTCGTTTCCCAAATTCTTTCAGTCCCAAAAAACAACCAACAAAACTCTTCCCAGCAACCCCTCCCTCCGCCCGTTCCTTTCAAGAGGACAAAGTGCTGGGCCACGCCGAACCTTGCTTTTCTCAACGCTGCGGCAGCCGACTCCCAGCGTCCATCTTCGTTTATTTTATTTGACATCGCCGCCAGGGTTCTAGCAGCCGTGTTTCAGGTGATCGCCGCCCGCTCCCCTCCTCTCCCACCGCCCAACTTCATCCCGTCGACGGCGACCAACCATCGCAACCATGGCCGAACGGTACATCCCCGAGCATCGGCGCACCCAGTTCAAGGCGAAGAGCGTCTTCAAGCCCGAGGAGCTGCGTCGCCGCCGCGAGGATCAGCAGGTCGAGATCCGCAAGGCGAAGCGCGAGGAGAACTTGGCCAAGCGCCGTGGTATTGGCACTGGCGACGACCGCCCGGGCGCCTCCCTGGGTGCTGCCCCCGATAGCGACGATGAAAACCCGCCGAGCGAGTCCCAGGTATGTCGTCTTCCCGTCCCGTTCAAACCCCATGTCATCACCTGTTGTCCCCTCTCCGCCCGCACTGAGGAGCTGCAGCTCTAGAGTGCATCCACCCCACTTGTACCCCGCCGCCTGCTGTGGTCATGATTGCTGGTGAGACGGGGCCGCATTCGGCAGCGCCCCTACAATCCCAGCATGAGTGCACCACAGCAATGCTGCAGCAATTAAATCATGCGACAGCTCTGCGGCTTGACTTGCCCGTCTCTTATCACGTCTGCTGCTACTAGATTCAAACGCTAACGTAAAATGCGCAGCTCAATGAGGACCTCCCCCAGATGGTCGCCGGCGTCTTCTCGGAGCAGATTGACCTTCAGATCCAGGCCACCACCAAGTTCCGCAAGTTGCTCAGCAAGGAGCGCAACCCCCCTATCGAGGAGGTTATCAAGACCGGCGTCGTCAGCCGCTTCGTCGAGTTCCTGCGCTCGCCCCACACACTTGTCCAGTTCGAGGCCGCCTGGGCTCTCACCAACATCGCCTCCGGCTCGGCCACCCAGACCCAAGTGGTCATCGAGGCCGGCGCCGTGCCCATCTTCGTGGAGCTCCTCGCCAGCCCCGAGCCCGATGTTCGTGAACAGGCGGTCTGGGCTCTCGGTAACATTGCCGGCGACAGCCCGCAGTGCAGGGACTATGTTCTGAGCCAGGGTGCCCTACGCCCCTTGCTCGCCCTTCTTGGGGACAGCCGCAAGCTGAGCATGCTCCGGAATGCTACGTGGACTCTGAGCAACTTCTGCCGTGGCAAGACGCCCCAGCCGGACTGGCATACGGTACGTCGACCCGCCGTCTCGCCCTTTGCACTATCACGTGATGCTAATTCTCCCCAGATCCAACCCGCGCTCCCGATTCTCGCTAAGCTCGTGTACTCTCTGGATGATGAGGTGCTGATCGATGCGTGCTGGGCCATCTCGTACCTGTCGGATGGCGCGAACGATAAGATCCAGGCCGTCATCGAGGCGGGCATCCCGCGCCGGCTTGTCGAGCTGCTGATGCATGCGTCGACCTCGGTTCAGACCCCCGCCCTCCGCTCGGTCGGCAACATTGTCACGGGCGACGACGTGCAGACCCAGGTCATCATCAACTGTGGTGCACTGCCCTGCCTGCTCTCGCTCCTGAGCAGCAACAAGGACGGAATCCGCAAGGAGGCTTGCTGGACCATTTCCAACATCACCGCTGGGAACTCGGCGCAGATCCAGTCCGTCATTGACGCCAACATCATCCCTCCCCTCATTCACCTGCTCACCAACGGCGACCTGAAGACTCGCAAGGAGGCTTGCTGGGCCATCAGCAACGCCACCTCGGGCGGCCTGCAGAAGCCCGAGCAGATCCGGTACCTGGTTACCTCGGGCTGCATCAGGCCGCTCTGCGATCTCCTTGCCTGCCCGGACAACAAAATAATCCAGGTTGCTCTGGACGGCCTCGAGAACATTCTCAAGGTTGGTGATCTCGACAAGCAGGCTGCGGGCGAGGGCGACTCAATCAACCGTTATGCGCTGTTCATCGAGGAGTGCGGCGGCATGGAGAAGATCCACGACTGCCAGACCAACGCCAACGAGGAGATCTACATGAAGGCCTACAACATCATCGAGAAGTACTTCTCGGACGAGGATGAAAATGCCGATGATACCATGGGCCAGAATCAGCAGTTCGGCTTTGGCACCGCTGCAAACGGCACTCAGCAGCAGGGCGGTTTCAACTTTGGCGCTAACGGCGCCGAGTCGATGGATATGTAAGGGAAGTTTGGTCAAGAACGGATACGATGGGCTGGGCTGGTGCGGGCATAACCTCAGCGCACTACCCCGCCGTTCTGGCCACCAAGCCTACTCGCCTCCCGAGCCATGCAACACTGGCATTCCCACCGTCCGCTGCGTTTTCTACCAGACTCCCCAAGACACGGCACGTCTATGCTTTCGGCTCCGCCCATCCCTTATCCCTCAATCATACCCCTCGACAACACCACACCACAACCCAACGAACTTTACCCTAATTTTGTTTTATCGACACCCCCCGGAAGAACAGCATAGAGGGGGCGGCCAGGTCCTTTGGTAGCTTGATAGCTCCAGCCTGATGAATACATGGATGCGTCTTATGAGCAGCGCAGAAAGGAGAAGAGGGTCTGAATGGTAGCTTGATAGCTCCTACCCTATGACGATGACGAGTGAGGGCGCACGAACCGCGCCGCGCCGGAGGTGACGTAGGGGCCGAGACGGCCCGACCTCGGTGCATGCATCCCCTCGGGCCCGGCCATTGCTAGTGCATGGCCGCAGAGCGAGGTGGTTGCCGTGGATACTGGTCTTTGGCTACTGGTCCCACCAAGTGGTGGGCGGCAGGAAAGCCGAGGCAGGTTTTGATGACGGGATGCATGAGTGGCTGGCATACAGCCTAGCTCTCTGCAGACAGACAAATGAAGCCACGGCAACGTTGAATGAATTGCCGAGATGCGGGGTGTAGTGAGATTCGATGTGACACGGGACTTTTTTTATTGTATGTGGATGCTTGTTCTCGACTGGCTGTGTGTCCCACAACCTGGAAGACTTGCTGTGCAAGTACCAACCTCCATGTCCACCGAGGTCCTCATAGTCATCACTTAGCCAGAACACGCCAGGTGCTTTTTGTGTTGACCCCGTTCAACAACCACGAGAAGCAGCGACTTGACACACGCATGACTGTCCTCGTCTTTTCTCATCGCCCCGCGGAAGCAAACAGCGAACCAACCTCACTTTTTTTCCATCTATCCCATCCGCTCTAACAAACAGTATACGTGTTATCTAGCATATACCCCCTGGTTCCATCCATCCACGGCCAGGCCCGCCCGTATCCTCCGCCACCCACATCCCCCTCCCTCAGACCAAACCTAACTAACCTAGAGCAAATCTCACCACCCCCATACACGAGGCTTCAAGCGCCCCCCCAAAACAAGCACCGAAGATAAAGATAAGAAGATCAAGCATCCATCCCATCCAACTCAACAAGCCTCGTCACAAGGCGAATAATCTCGGCCCCGACCCCTTCCGCCTCAGACCCGGGGGTAGGGTTCTCGATGCGCCGCTCAATCAGGCGGTCGATGACGCCGCGCAGGCGCGAGACGAGCACGCCGATGCGGGCCCAGCCGCGCAGGCGCAGCCAGCCGTCGACGAGCAGGCCGCGGCCTTGGGTGTCGAGGGCGATGGCGCCCGTGAAGAGGAGGAGGGTGTAGGCGTTGAATGCTGGGCATGGTCAGTTTATACTTTTATGGTATTAGGGTGTGAGGGGCTGCGTTGGGTTGTTCGGGGGGTGGGAGGTTGGAGGTTTGAGTGTAGGAGGTGGGATGGAAATGGGTTGTCTGCGGTTCTCATGTAAAAGGGGAAGGGAGCTGGTCCACAACGCCCTATTTGTGGTAGGATATGTCAGGGGGAAAGGGGGAAAGGGGAAGCAGCTTGCAACTCGTGCTGTATAATAACGCGAGGTATAAGGTAAAAGAAGAAAACATACGTGTCAAATCCCGCACAAACACCTTGCTCGTGGCCATCATGTTAAAGTACGACACAAACGACGCACTCCCCGAGAACCCCTGGCTGTCAAACATGGTGCTGGACGGGTGGATGAAGACGCGGCCCTGGTCCTGCGAAAAGTACTTGATCGTCTTGGCCTCGGGGTCAAGCTCGACCGCGCCCGAGACCGACGTCGCAAACTTCTTGTCGGGGAGCTGGATGCGGCAGATCTGCGGGGCGAAGGCGGACGCCGTGAGGGCGCGCAGCAGCGGCGTGGATGCCGAGGGCTGGGAGGCGGACGGGCGGATGCCCATCTCCGAGAGGGAGGTGTAGTACTGCGATCGCGTCGACGCGATGTCGGACAGCGTAGGGAACGAGAGGAAGTTCTCGTCGCACCACTGCCGGACGCGGCGGTGCTGGATGCCGCGGTCGGCCATCATGCCGTCCCATTCCTGGTACGCGCGCAGGTCGGTGAGGAGGTCACCGTCCCCGCGAGCGAAGCGCATCTTGGCCTGCTTTGCTTCCTCGCGCTTCTCGGCGGGCGACAGGAACGGGCTCTTGGTGCTCAGGATGGCGGCGATGGTGACGCAGTCGTCGAGACAGCCAAAGATGGCGCCGTAGACCATTAGCTTGCCGCAGCGCAGGTCCGCGGGGATCATGGCCAGCTGCTGGCCGAGGGCTGTCAGCTCGTCTCCGTCGAGCGCGCCCATTCTCCGGAGCATGTTGATGGCTCCCTCGACGGCTGTCGCCTCAGGTGGCGTGGGGGCGCGCGAGAGGAAGAGGCTGATGTCGCGGATGCCCATGGCGCGGACGGCGAGGCAGAGCTGTTCGAGCGGGACGCGCCGGATTTCCGGCTCTGGGCGCTCGGCCATCTGGTATTCAAGGTTGCGTGTGTACAGCTTGTAGCACTTGCCGGCTTGGACACGGCCAGCACGACCGCGGCGTTGCTTGCAGGCAGCCAAGGAGGCCCAGGTCTCCTCGAGCTTGCGCATATTGTTTGCTGGATCGAAGGAGGTCTCTTTGACTCTGCCACTATCGATGACGGCGACAATGTCGTCGATGGTGATGGACGTCTCTGCCACATTGGTGGCGACCACCACCTTTCTCCTGCCTTGCGGGGCAGGGGCAAAGACCTTCCTCTGCTCCCTGGTCTCCAAGGAGGCGTGGAGAGGCAGAACGTGGAGCGCTGGGGACGACCGCAGGGCGTTGCAGGCGCGGTTGATCTCAGCGACACCAGGCAGGAAGATCAAGATGCCGCCAGCCTTCTGTCGCGACGATAAATCCGCGTCGATCTCCTTGACCGTCTCCCCGAGCAGATCGTAGTTGATGCGAGTGCCAAGCTTCTGGATGGTCTTGTTGATGGGATCCGCCTGGTCTCCGGACGGTGTGCTAGCCCCATCATCGTAGTAGTCGTACCTGTTCCCAACGCTGAAGCCCGTCATCCGGATCACGTCGTCGAGGTAGTAATCCTGGACGGGGTACGTGCGACCTGAAATCTCGACCAGGCCGACCGTGACGTTTTGCCTGTCCGCCATGAAGTAATCCCTGAACGAAGCAGCGTCGAGGGTGGCACTCATTAGGATGAGCTTCAAGTCCCGGCGCTTGTAGAGAACGTCACGGATGATGCTCAGCAGGAAGTCGGTATCGAGACTGCGCTCGTGGACTTCATCAACCACGATGTGGCTGACATCAGCCAGCGACGACACCACATCCTCGACCCGGCCGCCGGACGTCTGGAGACGCCTCAACAAAACACCAGTCGTCACAAATGTGATCTTGGTGTTCGGGGTGGTCTTGCTCTCACCGCGGATGGTGTAGCCAACTTCCTGCCCGACCTGCGTGCACCGCTCCTCGGCCACACGGTCAGCAAGACCGAGGGCAGAGATACGGCGTGGCTGCGTGACGACGATGTTTGCCCCGTTGCCGAGCCCCCTGCTGTACAGGTCGTCCAAGATGAACTGCACAGACTGCGTAGACTTGCCGGAACCGGTCTCGCCAGAGATGATGGTGACCTGGTTCTCTGAGACAGTTTGGATGACATCTGCCCTGACCTGCCATGCCGGCAACCGCTCTCGCTGCGAGAGCATCTTCTTGTAACCGGGGGTGTCCGTCCTCGCCATCCATTCCTGCCTGCTCTGGGGATTTGGTGTCCAGTTGATTGGCTTCGGGTACCGGGGCCGTCTCCGGGATGTCCTGATAACAGCCGTTGGCTCTTCTGAAGCCCCCGAGGACACAGCAGCAACATCCCTGAGGGCGCCTGGCCGCTCGATGATGTCGTTGATGCTCTCCTGCACCCAGCTTATGAGGTAGTAGATTTTTGCCTCCTCGCCTTGCAGCGATTCGCTTGCATATGCAAGAGCCTTCTTGATGACGCTCAGCTTGATGTAAGCTGGCAGCGGCGCGACGATCGACAAGACGACCTGGGCCGGATATTGAGGCGTCTTCCGGAACTGTAGGTATGTCTCGACGTCGGTGTTGGCTCCGTTGACCACCGACTCGAGCCGGACCTGACACACTTCAGGGGAAGTGCGAGTGTATTTGTCCCCAAAACTGGCTTCGAGCGTGGCCATCTCCTCGTCCCAGCTCTCGTCAGGGGTCCTCCACGAGTCGACTTCCTCTTCCTGTGGCGCATCGTGCCCCGTGCCGCTTGACAAAAGCAGTTTCTGCAGGGCCTCAGCGGCTTTGCCTTCATCCCCGCCGCTGGCGTCCAGAATCTTGCGGCAGAGGTCGATCGAGTAGCCAGACTGCGAGAGGCGTTTAATCACACCCTCTCGCCGCAGATCCGTAGCTGCCACTGTGACTCCAGCAGTATACCTCTCCGGCAGAGCCCATCTCGGCAAATCATCCTCGGGGATGTGCACCAGCAGCCACTCGAGCGTCTCCTCGCGGTCCTTGCACTCCTCGACCGCCTCTTCGGCGTGGCTCTGCCGGAACCCCAACTCCTTGAACTCCCTCACAATGGCCGCCTTTTGCGCAGGCGTCATGACCACGCCATGGGGATTCCACACCGTCTCCCGCCGCAACAAATCCTCCAGCTGCGACCGCGTCTTATTCCCCATCTCAATCTTGGGCACCGTCGCCCAGCCCCTCATGAGATTGTGCGCCCCCCCTCCACTCCCCCCTCCTCCACCACCACCGCCTCCTCCACCCCTAAACGCCAGTGAAACCCCCGGCTGATTCCCCTCGGCAGCCTTCTCCCTCAGCGCCTGTTCCTGCGCCCTCTTCTTCTCGGCCACCACCTTCGCCTCCTCGCGCTCCCTTGCCGCCTGGAACGGATCGGCCTCGTACATCCACCCCTTCCCCTCCTTCACATCCACCTTCTTGAGCGCCTCAAAGTCCTTCCACAGCGCCTTGTAGTCCGGAGGCAGCGAGATGTGCAGGTTCTTCATGTTGCACACGCGGTACAGGGCGTAGGTGGCGGCAAAGTGCTTGGCCTCGAGGGCGGTCGGCTTGTAGGCGAGGTGGACGTGCGTCGGCGGCAGCTTGAAGGGCGACAGGCGCGTCACCTCGCCCGTCTTGGGGTTCTTGGCGGCGAGGGTGACGAGCACCGAGAAGCCGTCCTTGGTCTTGATGGTGTTGTAGTCCGGGCGCTCCCATTTTTGCTTCTGGCAGTGCTCCTGCAGGAGGTTGACGGGCAGCTTGCCGGTCCAGGAGGCGCCGCCGATGAGCTGGCGGGCGGTTGGGCGCGGGGGTGCGTCGGGGGTTTCTGGGTTGGTGGTGGTGGTGGTGGAGGGGGCGGTCGAGGGGCCGCCTCGTCGTCCTTTGGGGTCCTTGTCCGAGTTGGTGAAGACGATGAAGTCGCCCTCGGAGGGCGCTTTTGTCTTGGTGTCCTTTTTGTTGGACTTGGCGGGAGCTGGGGTCGGCGTCGGCGCCGGGGCGCTGTTGGTATTTTTTCCTTTCTTGGCCATTGTCGGTTATTCCTGGTGGTGAATCTGGTGATGACTCGAGGTGAATTATGAGTGGTGAGTGAGGGTCCACACGACAGCAGGCAACTCCGGGATTGAATTCGCCAGTGCGCAGCGGTCCATGGCACTCCGGGGCTTCTCGAGTGAGATGACGACGTCTCGCTGGCCTTCACAGCAAGAGCGGGCGAGTGGTCGTGAAATGCGTCTGTGGCTCTAGAGGCTTATCGAATTCTTGGCAGAGATGAAAAGCCTGGGGGTGGCGGTGTTGAGGGGAGAGTTGACAGGTCTTGGCGCTGTGGATCGGCCTACAGCATGCAGCTACAGGGGGTTCCGCTATAAGCAGTCAGTCCACCAGCCAGACATTCATAGCCCGCGAGGACATCCATCCAGATGAGATCCCACCAGTTGCGGTAAAGAGTGTATTTCCGACCGGCCAAAACTGCTGAGAATCCACCTCACTTCTGCCTCGACCAGCTAAGACTGTTGTCCACCACCGAAATCCATAGCAACTGCAAAAGCAACGTAAACGCCCGAACAAAGCCCTGCTGCACAGTCGTCCCAACCCCGACTCAAAAACCCTTCGTCCACCATACCATATTAGCCCAGTGATTGTTGCCATACCATCCACCGTTGGCTCGCCGATAAAAACACCATCCTCAGATTTGATCTTGTCTCCCTTAGCTGATATCGCGTCCCATGCCCCTGATAGCAAAACAACGGCATCTGCTGCCTCGGCTCCTTCCACGCCATTACCAGACCAAAACCTCAGCTTCTCCTCAGAAAACAGTCCCTCGTTAGTCCTCCTCCTCCTCCTCGTCCTCCTGCTCCTCCGCATCCACATCGCCCTCATCCACACCCTCCTCCCCTTCACCATCCTCCTCATCATTGTCCTCCTCCTCAGCCTTCGCAGCCGACCCAGCAGACCTCCTCCCCCGCCCCGGCCCGCCCCTCGCAGGCGTAGTCGGCCCCTTCCTCTTAGCCGGCGTCTCCTTCTCCGTCACAGCCTTCTTCCCGGACCCCTTCGGCCGCCCCCTCCCCCTCTTAACCTGCCCCGCCGGCGTCGCAGCCTCACCCCCATCCCCGGCAGCACCCGCAACAGCAGCATCCATCAGCTTCTCCACCTTGACGCTGGCATCCTTCCTCGGCCGTCCCCTCCCCCTGCGAAGCGGCGTGGTCGGGTCGGCGGCAGCCGTCTTCTTCACGCCCGCGCCCGTCTTGTTGGCTGCTGATTTGACGCCGCTGCCCTTGGGCCTGCCGCGCGGGCGGCCCGAGGGGACGGGCTTGGGCTTGCGCTGGGAGGGGGAGAGCGGGGGGCGGCCGCGCTTGCGTTTTGTTGTTTGGGGGTCGGTTGCGATCGTGGGTGGGGGGGTTGATGCCATTTTCTCTTTTTTTTTTAATTTTTTTATTATTATTATCGTTGTTGTATTTTAGTTTGGTTTGATGGGCGAGGTTGGGTGATGATGGGATGGCGGTTGGGGTTGTTGATGGTTGGGTTTTGTAGTGTGCTGGGGTGACGTCTGTGTGTCGGGTGTGTCGCGACTGGGAGGGACGCGTTGGGACGCGTCTGGCTACCTGTCAGGTCGGTGGTAGGTGGGGAGAGAATAATGAAGTGCGGCAGCTTTTTTTGTTGCTGTGTATGATTTTTGCAGAAAGGCGACGTGCAGTGCCCGAGGGAGAAAGAAATGGGATCTTCCACTGCTGCGGTAGTATTGGCGTGAATATTCGGAAGAAATAAAAGAACGAGAGAAATCAGCGGGACCTGAAGAAGGACGAGGTTGGTAGTTGCGATGCAGTGCACGGTCGAATGCAAACACCACTGTTCAATTATTTTCAGCCTGTCCTCTTTCGGTTACCTCGATATTTAATTTAATTTTATGCTATCTATTTTATTTTTTTATCTCGTCCGTTCCTTATTCTTCCCATGTTGGTTCCGCGGGGCAGATAACAACTGCAGTGACGTTACTACCCCTGATCCGCTACGCTGCAGCGCGGCTAAACCCGTCATCTTGCATTGGCTGTGTCAAGATCCGGTCCCCGAGATTTGGTCAAGCAGAGAGGCACGGAACGATGGATAGTATTCCAGTTGGGAACCGGCCGTTTATGCCAGTCCTTGGGCTGAGAGACCGGGGAGGAAAGAACTTGACCAAAAAGCGACATGAGAGAAAACTGGCAGAGGCAGTCATGGCCAGGCTCACCTCACACACCACCGCGTTCAGTTGGTGATATGATATATGTTGAAGCCAGCCAGGATTATCACCATCAAGTAAGGTAGCCACACTCCCCCCAAAACTTCAAGTTCAGCAATGCCATCAGATCCGCGTGTTGAAGAAGCAAACCACACAAACCCATCTCACAGTAGCGCCCGCCAGAACACCCACCCACACCGACATGGATAGTACCACAGTAAGGTAAAGGACTCCACACCGAAAAGGTCCCAAGCATCACACACAACTCTCAAACATTCAATGAACACCAAAACGAAAAAACCATGCATGCCTCGCAACTCCCACAGTCCAATAACGCCATTCGCTGTGTGCATTGCCATTGCCAGTGCCATGTACCATTCCCGCTAATAAGGTATTTCCCAGCAGCCAGCCTGCCCTGCCCTCCTTCCCACCCATGAAAAATGTCCATTTTACTTCCCTTCCAGGTTCCTATCCCATATCTCTGCCATGCAGCTAAGACAAAAGAAAGACGCAAACGCAAACGCGCAAGACGCAGGACGCAAGAGAAAAAAAAAACGTAATAGATCCGCAATGCCGCTGACTAGGTAGGTAGGTAGACTCGCTCAGATACGGCGTCGTTCGTTTCGTCCGTGTGTAAAGGACCGTTTGGTGGTTCCCGTCCGTCCGCCTTGCTATTCCTCCACCACCAAGTCTCACTATCCTTCTTTCCCTCCCTCCATCCATCCCTCCGAATAATGGCCGTCCCGGTTGAGTGCGGGCCTAGCTCTGGGTATCATTCCTTCCAGTCCTCCCTCCGCCTCTCCTCCCTCCCGCTTTAGAATCCCTCCACCACCCCCACCACCTGCTGTGTCCACCCATCGGAGAGCAGCACTGCCTCCAACGCCCTGCATGTGAGACCCGTCCCGGCGGCACCCCACCGGCCCCGGGCGCAGTAGTAATCTCCCAGCAAGTTAAGCAAGTTGATACTCGACGAGCCGCAGAACCCGTGCCCCTCCTAGTCGGTCTTCCAGTGCGCGCCGCCGTCCCCGTCGCCGCCGAGGTACAGCTCGACGGCGTACAGCCCCATGGTGGCGGCGATGTTGACCCAGCGCCAGGTGCTGCCGCCGGCGTCGCCCGCGCGCAGGGTCCACCCGGCGTCGTCGCCGCTCGAGACGCTGAAGTGCTGCAGCAGCAGGCTGGTGTAGACGGCGATGAGCATCGACGGCGAGAACCAGCTGAGGAAGCCGATCAGGCGGTTCGCGCCGTCCGTGTCCTCGAGTGTCGGCTCCTCCATGATGGCCGTGGCGCCCAGCTCGCGGACGGCCGGGATGATGCGCGTGGCGCAGTAGAACACGATGATGCGGTACGTCAGCGAGATGATGACGCTGGGCGTGATGGTCTGGAACGCGGCGTAGAGGAACTGGAAGGACGAGCTGACGGCCGTCGGCAGGCTGCTCAGCATGTGCATCAGGGTCGAGTACGAAGCCATGATAATTGGGGGTAGTGGTGGGAAGTCGGGTTGCGCTGCCGCGGCTTGCTCTGCGGCCGCAGCAGCCTCGGCCGACGGTTGGTAGTCGGTGAAGATCTGGTAGACGCAGAGGACGGCGTAGGCGAACAGCAGCGAGGATTCCACGGGGTTGCCGCGTCCGCTGGCGATGCCGAATGCGCACAGGAACGCGGCAGACGTCATGGCAACCCCGATGAGCGTGGCGTCCAGGTTGCTGACCTGCGGGAAAGAGATGACGCGCCACAGGAAATAGACGGCGCTGGAGATAATGGAGCCGGAGAACACGAGGAGGATAATCTGCAAGAGTCAGCAACGGACTGTTTTCGGGCAAAGGATGCACTCACCACCCATGTGTCGCTCCTCCCGCGGTTGACAAGCCACCTCGTGATCTGGCCGGCGGCTTGGATGACCAGCAAGCTGCAGAAGCCCTCGAGCAGCTGGAAGACGGGGCTCGAGTAGCTCAGCGTGTTGTCCCACGCGCCCAGCGCCACAGTCTCGACGAACCCCTCCTGACCAAAGAACCACTCCTTCCAGGTCTTATGGTGGGTCGATGTTATTTGCGAAAAGGTCCGCGACACCCAGCCGGTGCTCTCGGCGTCGACCGAGAAGCGGTTCAGCGACCAGATCAGCAGCGTCGGGATGACGACCCATTGCGACAGGCCGACCAGGTTCCTGAAGAACCACCGTATCCGCGACTTGTCGGGCGTCAAGAGTTTCGCGATGCTGTAGAAGAAGTAGAAGAGGAAGAGGGCGAGCGAGTAGGCCAGGCCGGCGTCGCGGCCCCCGACGTCGAAGGCGATGGGTATTGAGAGGACGATGCTGAGCAGGAAGATGGCGCTCGAGCAGGCGCTGATAAACCACCACATGGTAGCGGCGGCCGATTGGTGACGCCCGGCAGCCGAGGCCAACGAGAGATATGACTTTTGCGATGCTCAGCCGGGACTGAGGGCCGCGGGGTGTTCGTGACAAGCGGCTCGGCACTGTGCACCCACTGTTGAAGGGGTGGGGTACGGCGCTGAGGGGCGAGACCGATCGAGTGGGCGGTCGGGCACGGCTTGACCACGGCGGCCAGCTATCGCGAACGTAAACGGGGGGTTTCGTCGTCTCGTCGGCGGAGGCGGTGAATGCGATGACGCGATGCGGCTCGCTGCTTAGACGCCGGTCGGGAAGGAGGTCGATTCGTCAATGATGCGAGGTATCGGTCTGTCCATTGGTTTGCTGATCTTTGGCGTGGACGGCGGGGAGCTTGCGGTCGGCAGTTTGCGGTGGTTCCGTTGTCAAAAATGCCACCTCGATTCGGGAAGCTGTCGTCTTATCAAGGCCTTTTTCTAAGGGCTTTCTTGCAGTTTTCACCGTCCACCGTGTCCAAAAAGAAGCGTGCCTCGCCAAAAATTTAGAGTGTCCACTGTTATCTGCACGTGTCCAGTCGCGGCTGCAGCTCTCAGCTCGACCCTGGCGTCGCCTGCATCATCCGATCTGAGGCTGGGTCGGTCCCGGCGAGCGAGCTCTGGGCATGGCCACGCAGACCGAGGATGGAGATGCGATCTGGTTCCCGGGAACTTGGATGCAAAGGATGCTGATGCTGTTGGTTGTCTCGAGCTTGTGTCGCATGTGCCAGACTCGGGTTGGGAAGGATTGACGCAAGGCACGGATAAGGTTATGCACGTAGGGCCCAGCGCGGCTCATCTCACACCTTCGGTTGATGCATGCAGGGGTCTTGGCGTTGCCAGTGGCATGTGACAGTCATCATCCGCCAACTGTTAGCGTCGATGGCGACAACAAACCTCAACTTCTTGGTCATAACCTTGATGTCAGGTCCGATGATTGGAGCAGCATGACCCCTCCGCTGTTTCTTCCGTTTCTGTGATGCAAAAAGTTTCCTGCCTGTCATTCTTTTCCCGGGTGGTTCTCGTGGTCTTCAAAACTTCGACACGCTTGGATATGGACTACCCCTTGACCAGGTCAATATGGGGAGGGAGATCTCAGCGCAGATACCTTGGGTTGTCAACAACGAGAATGACAACATTATGCGAGGACAAACTCGTCTGGGTACCTCCCCCTGGCCCATTTCAGCCGTATCCTTCCTTGTCGCAATCACATCCGGGGCTTCAACGACCCGACCCGTCTCTGCCCTCGAGGTAATTAATCGGAGGTCCCAAAACACATTCGCAACCAGCGCTGCACTCCGAGGCCCGCAATACCGCCTCGCAAACGAGGAGCAGCCCACAACTCACAGTAGCTTTACACTACAAGACGTTTCAAGAGAACCAACCAAGCTCAACAATACCACGGCACCTAGAAGAAAAAGACACTAGCCATCCCAGAATGGAACTCTTCGCCCTCCCTACGCCGATCCCAGCCGCCTTAGTCCTTTCCATTGGTACCCATGAAGCTACTACCCAACGCCTCGTAGCCGGGGTGGCAAGAACCGAAGCCCTGCATTGCTACGCCACATACAGAAAGTTTCGGACAGGCATGGGTTGCTGAGCAGCCCTACCGAGGGCGTAGGCTATCTTAAGCCAAGGTCCATTGTGGATTCCCCGTCAACATCCATGCGAACATCAGGTCCGCGGTGTATAATGAAACTAACCACTCGCACCTCAGTACCGACAGTACTCGGCAAGTGCTCACCCTTTGGAGACAACATGTCCTACAGTTCCAATGAATATTGGCTGTCCGTCATGGGTCGACCTATTGCACTTGAGAGACTTATCCAAGCTGCCTACGGGGGATAAGAGATGCGGGGAGGCAAAAGGGCATGAAGACACTAATGTTACTTGTGGCGAGTGAACTGGAGGCCGGATGCTCCAAGCCAAGGGATTGACAAATGGCCATATACAGATGAAGCGTGCTCGAGTTCAACATGCAAGGCGGAGAATATGCTCAGGTACAAGGCAGCCGCTTGCCGGTCAGCCTCAGGTGTCCCTAGCTCAATATGTATACAGGTACGAATTTATGCGAGCAGCGAAGGGATTGTCTCCGAATGCCCGGATCAAGCTGAGCAAGGCAAGCAACTAACAAACAGACACTGGCGCACCAGACCACCCGGTAACAACCCGCCTCATCATCCAGCTCGCCACGCCAGATTCGGTATTAAGACAGATGAAGCTACGAAGATCGACAAGATAAACCCAGAATACCCAGGCTCGAAGCGCCAGGGTTATTAAACGCAAGCGAACCCGGGTGCAAGGACATGGAAACTTCACAACGAGGCTGCACATCAGTGGCTCGAGAGTGGCTCTCACGCACACTCCACAATAAGAGCGGGAGATCGGCAGCCAGCCTCAAACTCACACAAACAAGATTCGAGAACAGAGCACCTTCAGATACGAATAGATACCCAGGTGACACCGGCAGCTGTAAATATCCATGATAGCACCGGAAAGTGGCAAATCCCCTCCATGAACGAATGACAGTTTAGTCGCAGCAGCAGATCGCATTTCGTGCATGAACAGCCCATGCCCATGACAAGCGGCGTCGCCACCTCCACAAACTAAGCTAGAGACAGATCTCAGCCGGCAGCATCTCAGCTGGAAAACCAGGGAACTGAGTGAGAGCCAAGCCAAGATTGATAACGTTAGTTAACCCTCCCTGGCGGAGGTAGTTCGCGCCAAGCAAGCTGATAGGGCTGCATCGAGACCCATGTTACTGGGCACATGGGAGAATGTGTGATGGAAGGGGGAGAATGGCCAATGAGTCGGGACTCAGACATCCAGGCGCGCCCCCTGGTGGACGATGATCCGCATCATGGGAAATGGGGAATCAGATAAGCAGGTATGCAATAGAAGCTGGGGAGCATGGGCCCGCATCCGGGCGCGTGTGTCTCACAAAATCGAGGGAAGGGTGGAGGGGCGGAAGGGAAAGGGGACGAGGCGAAAAAGTGAGGCGGACAACATGGGTTGGGGGAAACCAGCCAGTCAGGCGGCGGCTCCGGCCCATCCCAAACACCACCACCGTGCCATCCACGGGCCTGCGGGAAGGGAGACGTGAGTGGTTAGGACGGACTGGGCGGTGTGTGCTTCTCAAAAGGGTATGTGGTTTGGGTATGTATGGCTTTCTCCGGGAGGACGGAGTCTTCTCGACCGTAAAAACACACCTTGACTGGATGGCCTCGGCCGTAGGGCCGCTTGTACGAAGACCATAAATAGGGGCCATCCCCGCATGTTTTTGAGGTCGGAGAGTTGAAGGAAGCAACGTACATTTGATCTATCCGTCCGTCGCCGTCACTCCGAGATCCCCGTCTATCATGTCGTCGTCGTCCTCCATGAACAAATACTGGATCCCGCACTTGGATATCCACAAGAAGGTCATCACCCAGGAGCTGCAGTTTTACCTCGGGCCGGAGGCGACAGTGCGGTCCTTTACTCGCGATGTGCGTTACTCCATCCACCTGGTATGAGATGGGCTGGGGCTGACGGCCACAGGGCGAGGATGGCTTCTTGATCACCACACCGGGAGCCTGCCTGACAGATGTGAGCCACCAATTGCGCTGCGAAACCCGACCCTGACCAAGAGACTGACACCGGCCAGGAGCAAATAGACGACATCTGTGTCAAGTCCAAGGAGATGTGGGAGAAACAGGCGGCAGCAAGGGCAGCCGGGGCCGCGACCAGAGTCCTCAAGCGGCCGCTCCACCAGCCTGTGGTCATATCGAAGGCGGGCGCGAGTGAGTCGACGAGGCGGAGGAGAGAGAGCCGACGGAGCAACGAGACCAGGAGCCGACGTGACGAGAGACGGCGAAACTAATCATGATACCCCTATGGAAGCCCAACCCAGGCCGTGGTTTGTTGGCACCTAATGATGGCTGCGGGGAGCCGGGAGAACCTGCAGGCGGTTTCTCATGCGTAAGGGACACCAGGGTTGGTGTTGCACCATTCGACGGCCTCGGCCGATGTCGAGGGAAGGACAGATATGAGGGAGGATGACTGGCACACAAGATGCTTGATATTGGCCGCCAAGAATGCAGCTGCAAGATCGGACTGTGGCATGGCGGTCAGGGGGTTTTAGATTCGGACCAGCAGTATTGTGCCATCTGGCATGCCCGCAGCTGCAATGGACATAACATTTTCTCCTGTGTTTGGCGGAGAACTGCATGTGTATGTCGGATTCTGCAACCGAGCCGAGAGCTAATCAGCTTTCGAACGGGTGCAGGCTCCTAATTGGGCTATGTCCATATCCCTGCGCATTTGGACAGGGCGAGACACGACGATGGTTGAGGCTGGATATCGCGCGATGATGGGCCATCGCGGTCGGCTTGCACAGGTATCTGTGGCAGGCGTGCAGTGGTCGAGTAAGGTATTCTGCAACCCATCGGAGCAATGTTGATAGTTGTATCAGGTCCTCCTTGTCCGTCCAATCCCAGAGGCTTCATCGACAGCCAACCGCTGTAAAGCGTAGGCATATTCGCCTCTGAGAAACGGTAGAGAGCAAACATGACTTTGGCCTCTTCCAATGAGCGGGCCATACTCCTCGACGTGTGCAAGGCATGGACACCGGGCTTGCGCTCCCGCTCAACGTGGTCTCACGACATATGCCGTGCAACACTGATTGAGTTCGTGCTGGCGGTCGACTTCCACAGCATGAGCTGTATCGCCGGCTCGGAAAGCGTCAGGGGGCAGCGATCCGAGAGGAGGTGATCGGGGACGAACTGGGACGCTCTCCCTGCAGCATTCGAAGGCTTTCTCCTCGGAGAGCGATGAGGCAGTGTGTCTCGCAATGCTGCGCCCAGCGGCACTACTTCGAGTAATGCCGCTTGGTGAGTGCGAGGTAGATCAAGAAGGGACGCGGCAACCGGCAGAGTTCGCCCGGGCGAGGGCCATGACGGATGCCTCGTATTTCCGTATATCGAAGGGTCCGGCCGACCAGAGAAGGATGGCTTGGGTATGAACGGTCGGGCTTCCACGACTTGACTCCTTCCCGTCGGCTAAGGGAGCGGCGTCAGTGACGTACCCGATGACATTCACCCACTCGCCCACACGGGTCTGTTCCGACCCCAGGCTTTCGAGGACCACATTCACATCCACCAGGGCGACGACGGAGCGAGTTTCTTCTGGCAGGCGGTGCTCCAATGCCAGGACGCCCGAGACTGGCGAGTAGGACGTCACACTAAATTTACCAGGTCAGTATTGCGTGTGAACACCAAAGTCGTCTGCGGGAGCCGAGGCGGCATGATACAAAACCATCAGGCCGATCCGACAACTGCTGCGAGTGCTATGCCTCGCCCACAACAAGAACAGCACTCACCATCCGAGAAATCTCACTTTGTCTCCGACTTGTTTCTTTGGCAGTGCTGAGAGCAGGCAGAGCTGAGAGGGCCGGGGGCCATACGACATGATGGTGGCGGGTTTGGGCGAGCCGGGCGGTATCGACACATTTTACATTGGATCGTGTGCGGTTTGTGTGCGGTTTGGATGCGACTCGAGTTCCAGCGGAGCACTTGCTCCTCAGAGGAAAAGTGAGGGCAGTGGTGGCAGTGGTGGCAGTGGTGATTCAGGAGCACCTTCCAGGCCATCAGCGGGTAAATGTGCTTAGTCATTGGCCATGGTGGGTCACCTGACTGCCCGGATAAACTCCGGTTCAGCCCCTGGCTTGCCCGTTGCGTGTGCCGCCCCGTCGACCCCAGCAGTGGCCTTGTGTTGGCGACGCCTTGCATCATCCCCCGATAGGCAGCCTTGCTCAACATCCAGACAATCCCGCGCTTTCGTCAGCTCCGACTTCGACTTGCATTCTCGACACCTTCCGACCGAGGCAGCCTATCTCGCTGGCGCGTTCTCCCGTTTGCGGCACCGCGATTAACGGACTCCGACGTTGCCTGAAGTCAGGTTTCAACCCCGCCAAATCTTGGGGAGGCGTCATCGGCACAGCTGATCAGCTGCCCCTGCCCGCCACTACAACAACCCGAGTCTGACCCCGAATCAAGCCTCGAGTCTCACCTCGCCCGTCGCGCCGTCTACCATCGTCAACCACAACTTTCATCTCGACAGACTCGCCATGTCAGGAATCTGGGGCTGGTTTGGCGGTGGCGCCGCGCAGAAGCGGAAAGATACGCCCAAGAATGTCATCCTCGATCTGCGGACACAGCTGGAGATGCTGCAGAAGCGTGAAGTTCACCTCACCCGCCAGATAGAGGAGCAGGAGCAGATTGCGCGGAAGAACGTCAACACCAACAAGACAAGTATGGTTCTCTTGCCGATGCCCTCGCGGGCGCCCTGCGACTAGGATGCTGACCCACCACGCTTGATAGCTGCGAAGGCGGCGCTACGACGCAAGAAGATCCACGAACACAACCTCGAGCAGACGCTGAACCACATCGGGACCATCGAGCAGCAGGTGAACGCGATCGAGTCGGCAAATATCAACCAAGAGACTTTCATGGCGATGCAGCGCGCGGGCGATGCCATGAAGACCATACACGGCAAGCTCACGCCCACCAAGGTCGACGAGACGATGTATGTTCTCCCCCTCGAACATCGGGGATGCTCAACCGGACTGGCACTGACCGCGCTGGCAGGGACAAACTGCAAGAGTACAACCGGCTCAACGAGGAGATCGCCGATGCAATGGGCAGCATCAGCGTCGGCCCGCAACTCGACGACACAGAGCTGGAGGACGAGCTGGAGGCGCTCCAGCAGCAGGAGCTCGAGGACAAGATGCTCGAGACGGGGAGCGTCCCCGTGGATTCCATCCAGCGTTTGCCGACGGTCAAGAACGCAGAGAGTAAGTTTATACGGGATTGTGCAACCCAAGTGCCTGACCGGGCTGTACTAATGCCGCTTTAGTCAAGGGCAAGGCGCCCGCGGTCGCCGAGGACGACGAGGAAGAGGAGCTCAGGAGGTTGCAGGCTGAGATGATGCCGATCTGAGTGTGGGGGCTCGGCACAGGATCGTGTTGTCGCTCGGTCGCTTGCATGGAGTCATGGCACCCTGTTCCTGATTTGGTGTGCTTCCCTTTGCATCGGTTGTCGGCTCTGGGCATATAGGAGGATAGCTGGTTGCCAGTGGGCGGAGTGGGTACCGTTTCTCGCATTAGTATCGACACACGTTTTGGAGTTTGCCCTCTCAGCGGAGGGACGGCGTTTGAGGCTTCGGATTTGATGTAGTTATGGGGTGGTCGCACAGAGGAACATGTCGGATGGCAACTTGGTTAACGCAGTATGAACCCGGTTACTTTCAGCCTTGTTCCCCAGCCTCGCCGAGAACTGTGGGGGGCCGGTTTGTCATTGCTCCCTGCGATCTTCCGGAGAGAGAGCCGGGACCCTTCTCGCCGATGACCCCGGCGTGGACCCCGGCAACGTCGGCGAGGGAGGTCCTTCACACCGCCTTTTGCTTATTGGATCTCCCAACTTCTTTCTCCCCGGTCACTTGAGCAGCAAGATCAACAAAAACTCCGTTCATGGTGGAGAAGCTAGTCAGGCGCCATCGAGCCTCGGGACGTGTCGTCTCCCACCTTCCAGCCTCGTCTGTTTGTCATGTTTTGTTGACGATTCCTGTCCACCAGTCGGTTTGGGAATTGAAGACGAACATCATACGGGCTTCCCTGACCATGGACAGCCGCTGACCTTTCCGCAACAACAGCGGTTAGGTCTCAGCACACGCCGACATGGAAAATATGTCATTTTTTCGCTTCTATCAGACTGTTGACACTGTTGACAAGACGCGTCTGACGTCGGCAGGGACTCGGGCAGCCGGGATCTTTCGGCCAGGTGGATCTGGGTACAGTGACATGGGCTTGTCCGGAGCCACCAAGACTTGACGGAGCGGGGTGCGTCCTTGGCATGTACTGGTACCTCGGACGAGCAGTTCGCCGTGGTTTGACTTTCGGTTTCTGCTCTCTTACCGTCTCTGGAATTCCCTCACTTTTTTCTTTGACGGAGTGTCAACTCGGTAACTCGGTCTCCTCGCATGACTCGTCAATATTGGCTCCGGCCTCTCGCCAAACCACACCGTTCTTGTCGTGTGTGTGAAGATTCTGCGGTTGCATTTCTTCCGAGCTTGGCGAACTGGCCAAAAGTCAACGTTCCTCGCGCAACTGTTAGCGCGTGACATGGGATGGACCCTTGACTAGCGCCGTTGAGAGCGGTCAGAGGAACCCGAAGAGGTCCTCGAGCTAACAGATCGGTCTCCAAACCTGCTCCCCGCTCACCATCGCGTGGCCACGATTTTTTTCCCCCTTCGTGATTCTCTCCCGGCCGGCCAACTCAGCGAGCACTCCAGACCTTGAAATATTGCGCAACACCGAGCTCGCAGAGCCCATCGAAAATTTTCGGCTTGCTGCGTTGGCCAGCATGTTTGGACCCCGGGCGATGCCCCACGGTTCCGTCCCGATGTCGCTAGCGGGCCCCACAGCGCTAAGGGACCCCTGACGGCTCGACCGGGTCTCCTGCAGGGATCCCCAACAAGCGACAAGCCAGCAGACATCCACGTAGCACACCCGCAACACCACGGCCACACGGCAGCGGTTGCACCACCGCCGTCGTCCGGACTCTCTGCTGGTTGGGACAGGATGGGATGAATTATTGCTATCTTCAGTCCGGCCGGAAGGGTATATACGCGGTTCCCTTCCCGCCACCACACTCGCACCACACCACCATCTCGAGGCTCGCGCCGTCTGATGTGTCTCTGCAATGCCACATTGGGCCGGCTTCCCGATCGGGGCACCCGTGGACAACAGGGAACCTCACCTCAGCCGAGAACGGAAGCGGTCGAGTCCCGTCGTGGCTCATCAATGGCGGCCCAATGCCCAAACTCTTCCCAACCAATAATTGGGCGCGAGGCTCACTCAATGCCTCTGATATCCGCTCGCCGGTTCTCAACAGACCGGGCAGAGCAGAGCTCCGGAGCTCCATCACCCTCGTCAATGCCCAATGCCAGACATGAGCTGCCCTCCTCTGATCGTCTCCGGTTTGGTCTGGCATTCTGCTCGTCACGAGCCATTGCCGGTCTGTGATTGCCCACTCTGCTTGCCGAATTTGTCTGTGTCGATTGGGCAGCAGCCTCGCCCTGTGTCGTCGTGATCGCTTCTGATCCAAGTGATTGCTGGGCCTGGCGTCCAACCCCCGTTGCAGACGTGGCGCCACTGCAGCCGGGTGGGTCAATGCCACCGGCCTCGACCCAGTCAACCCAGTCGTTTTGAGGTCTCTCACGACCCCGCGCATTGAGTCCGTCCCGTTGCGTGGGGTTGATTGTCCATGCTGATGGGGGTTGATTGCCGCGGTGGGATAGAGCAGTTCTTGCCAAGACCCCAATGGCCTGCCTGCCCCTCGGCCTGCTCCCCCCCCAGCCCAGGGTACCCCCTTCCTTATCCGCCTCCCCTCCTCGTCCCGATTCTGATCCCCCAGTCCATGAAGTGCAAGGTTTTTCCTTTTACTCATGCAACCCCGCGGGAGCTGTGAAGTTGTTTACTTCCTCCTCTCATCAACAAAAGAAACCCAACACCAAAGCTCCCCCGAGCATCCCCGTTTGTTTACTTTGAATTTTGACCACCGATTTACACAAAAACCGTCACGGCCAACCACAGACCGTGACACCAAATAAACTCTTTTCTCTCTCCCAGCTGCACCGCGTCAGCTGTGCATACATCAAAGCCCCCATCTTCCTACCCAACCCGACCACTGGCCGTGAGCCATCGCGACCCAACGCCCCACCAAAATTGTGCTTCTGCAGGCGTCCCGGATAAGCCCCCAACACCACACCCACCCCGCCCTCCCGACGGTAGCACACAGGCACACGCACACGCACACAGCCCGGTCGTGCGCTTGCTCCGCATATGGAGGATAATAAGAACACCCCTCAGGTCCTGACGGTCGAGCTCCCCCCCTCCTCCGATGACGACAAGGCAGCAGAGGTTGTCCCACAAGTATGAGCTATCCACACGGCGGCGGCGGAGGCGGAGGCGAAAGTGTCGAGTTCTGTCCCACGCGGACAGACCTGCATTGGTCGCAGGCCCAGTATGACCGCGTCGAGTTTGCCGATTTTAACCAGGTGCAGGTCGCCCAGTATGGGGAGGTCAAGTTTTTTCAGCAGCCGCCTGATTCTGAGGATGAGAATCTGAATGGGGAGGGTGAGTCTTTTTTTTTTCATTTTGGATGTCGTTTCTTTGGCGTCGTTCACGGCGCGGTGAAAAGGGGTGAGACGTGAAGAGGTCGCTGACCCGATCTGGCTAGGTGACGGCGCCGAGGGCGAGGACACCGGCGCCGCCCCGCCTGTCGAGGAAGTGGAGGCACCGGTAGAGGAGACGGCCGCACCCGCCACGAGCGCTTCGGCAAAGAAGAACAAGAAGAAGGCGGCAAAGAAGAAGGCCGCCAAAGCAGCAGAGAAGGCCGCCGAGCCGGAACCCGCCCCGGCACCTGTCGTCGCCGAGCCCGAGCCTGAGCCCAAGGAGGAGCCCGAAGAGGCCGCGTCATCGGGCGGCAAGAAGAAGAAGAAGGGCAAGAAGGGCAAGGACAAGAAGGACTCCAAGATGTCAAAGTCGTCATCTGCCAAGGAGGAGAAGGCTAGCGAGCCGGAACCTACAGCTCGGAGTGTCGAGGAGGAGCCTAAGAAAGAGGAGGCTGGCGAACCTCAACCCAGCGAAGCCGCCGAGGCTAGCCCGCCCGTCGTCGAGAGCAAGGATGACGAGGCCAAGGCCGAGGAGACTGCGGCCGCGCCTGCGACAGAAGCCTCGGCTGAGCCAGAGGTAGCAGAGACCAAGGCTGAGGATTCGCCTGCTGCCGAGACCGACCTGGCGGAAGAAGCGACCGAAGCCGCCCCTCAACCTGAAGCAACTCCGGCCGAGCCCGCCGTAGAAGCGACGGAGACCAAGGCAGCTGAGGAAGCCACCCCTGATCCGGTTGAAGAGCCTGCGCCGGCGGAGGAAACCACCGAAGCCGCTCCTCAACCTGAAGCTACACCGGCAGAGCCTGCCGTGGAAGCAACAGAGACCAAGACCGTCGAGGAAGCCACCCCTGCTCCGGTTGAAGAGCCTGCGCCGGCGGAGAAGCAGGAAGAGCCGGCCACTACTGAGGCTGCGGCCCCAACCGCGGAAGAGCCGGCTGTGGAGGCAAAGGAGGAGCCAGCCGCCGAGACAACGGCTGTTGAAACCCCCGAGGCTGCTACCGAAGCCGAAAAGCCTGCCGAAGACACCCTCGCCCCTGCTGCCGAGCCAGAGGAGACTCCGAAGCCCTCAGAGGCCGATCAACCCGCCGCCGAGTCGAAGGTTGAAGCCGAACCCGAGGCTGAAGCCGAGAAGGCCCAAGAAACTGCCCAGGAGGTTCCGGCTGCTGAGACAGAAGTGGCCAAGGCCGAGGAGCCCGCTGCTGCCCCTGAAGCAGCTACTGAAGAGACGGCCCCAGCCCCTGAGACCGAGACCCCAGCACCTGTTGAGGAAGCCAAGCCTGCCGAGCCGGAGCCGGAGACTGTCGTTGAGGCGAAGGAAGAGTCTACCCCTGAGGCTAAAGACGAACCTGCTGAGGCCAAGGAGGAACCTGCTTCGGAGGCCAAGGACGAACCCGCCGCCGAGGCCGCCGAGGAACCTGCCCCGGAAGTCAAGGAGGAGCCTACGGCCGAGGTTGAGCAGACGCCAGTCCCCCAGCCCGCCACCGAAACCAAAGAGGAGCCTACCCCCGAAGCAACAGAGACGCCCGCCCCTGAGTCCGAAGCCGCGGCCAAGGAAGAACCGGCACCTGAGCCCACACCGAGCAGCGACTCAACGGACGAGCCCGAGCCAGTTGTTGAGGCCAAGGAGGAGCCGGCCTCTGCCCCTGAGCCCACCGAGGACTCAAAGGAAGAGCCCGCTGCTCCCGTCGAGGCCAGCAATGCTGCTGCTGAGGATGCCCCGGCTCCAGAGGAGGCGCCTAAGGCTGACGATAAGCCTGTTGAGTAAGTAATTGCTTGGAGCTCGATCTACATTTCGTTGTCTGGTTTCTGTAAAAGTACTAACTGATATATAGGGAAGCTGAAAAGGACGCCCCGGCTGAGGAAGTCGCTCAGACAGAGGAGCCTGCCCTTGAGGCTACCCCTGCTGAACAGCTCGCTGAGCCCGAGCCGGAAACCAAAGAGGCGCCCTCTGCCGAAACAGAGACCCCCGCTCCAGCAGAGGAACTGCCGAAGCCGGACGAAGCCGAAGAAACCGCAGCCGAAACGGAAGCTGCTGAGCCCGCCCCTGAGGCCAAGACCGAAGCCGCCCCCGAGCCCGTGGCTGAGGAAAAGCCCGTTGAGGCCACCCCGGCCAAGAAGGCTGAAGAGTCGACGGCTGACGACAAGGCCGAGGCTCCTGCTCCGGAAGCTGCTACTGCCGAGCCCGATGCTGTGGCGGAGGCTGCGCCTGTCGAAGAGGCTAAGAGCGAGCCTGAGGCCCCTGCCGTTGAGGCTGCCGAGGTCAAGGCAGCAGAGTCCGCTGAGCCCGAGAAGAGCGAGGCTGCCGAGAAGGCTGACGATAAGGCCGAGGAGAAGGCTGACGAAGAGAAGCCTCCCGTTGCTGCTGAGGTAAAACTGAGCCCCTTCCAGTGCCGAGCGTGAACCCTGCTAATGCCATTCAGGTTGCTGCCGAGACCAAGCCAGAGAGTGACGAAGCCGAGAAGCCGGCTGAAGCCAGCTCTGCTCAAGAGGATTCGTCTGAGCCTGCCAAGCCCGAGGCCGAGGCCGAGGTCGAGGCTGCTCCTGCTGCCGAAGAAGAGGTGGCTAAGCCTGAAGAGAAGGCCGAGGCTATCCCGACCGCCGAGGAGACTCAGGTTGAGGACGAAGCCACAACCAAGGCCGAAAGCACTGAGCCTGCGTCTGAGGAGCCGGCCACCGAAGCTCAGGAGACAAAGGCTGAGGAGGCAACGGAGACCCCTGCTCCGGCCGCTGTTCAGGAGGAGGAGGCTTCCCTGGCTGCTGCCGAGGAGCCTGCTGCTGCCGAGGAGCCTGCTGCTGCCGAGGAGCCTGCTGCTGAGGAACCCGCCGCTGCAGAGCCTGCCGCTGCAGAGCGTACCGCTGCTGAGCCTGCCGCTACTGAGCCCGCCGCTGAGGAGCCTGCTGCTGAGGAGCCTGCCGCCGAGAAACCTGCCGCCGAGGAAGCCTCCGCCCCCACAGAGGAGGTGGCCCCGGTTGCGGAACAGGCTGAGCCTGAGCCAGCTGAGGAATCCAAGGTCGAGTCCTCCGAGGAGACGAAGGCTGAGGCTGTGGAAGAATCCAACGCCGAGCCTGCTGAGGAGACTAAGGTCGAGGCGGTTGAGGAAGCCAAGACTGACCCGGTCGAAGAGCCCAAGACTGAGCCTGCCGAGGAAATCAAACCCGAGGCTACGGAGGAAGCTATGGCGGAACCTGCGGACGAGGCCAAGGTGGAGCCTGTCGAGGAGGCCAAGGCCGAGCCAGCTGAGGAAGTCAAGGCTGAGGTTCAAGAGGAGGTCAAGGCTGAACCTGTCGAGGAAGCCAAGGTTGAAGTGCAGGAGGTCACCGAGGAAACCAAGGTTGAGCCCACCGACGACACCAAGGCTGAACCTGTCGAGGAAGCCAAGACCGAGCCCGCCGAAGAGCCGAAGACTGAGGCTGCCGAGGAGGTGGCAAAGGCCGAGCCTGCTGAGGAGGCGAAGCCGGAACCTGCTGAGGAGGTCAAGGCAGAGCCCACGGAGGCTGCAGAGGCCGAATCGGCTCCAGAGGCCCAACCTGCCCCTATCGAGGAGGCCACGGCCGAGCCTGTCGAGGACTCGAAGGCCGCCCCTACTGAGGAGGCCGCCCCTACTGAGGAGGCCGCCCTAACTGAGGAGGCCGCCCCTACTGAGGAGGCCGCCGCTGAGCCTGCCGAAGAGGCCCAGACAACACCCACGGAGGAGCCCGTCCCTGTCGAGGAAGCTACGCCTGCACCGGTCGAAGAGGCCAAGACTGAACCTGCGGAGGAGGCCAAGCCGGAAGCGACTGAGGAGGTCAAACCCACTGAGGAAGTCAAGGCTGAACCGGTCGAGGAGACTCAAGCAGCGCCCACGGAGGAGCCGGCGGCTGTCGAGGAATCTACCCCTGCGCCGGTCGAAGAAGTCAAGACTGAACCGGTCGAGGAAGCCAAGGCTGAAACTGCTGAGGAAGAGAAGCCCGAGCCTGTCGAAGAGGTGAAGACTGAAGCTGTTGAGGACGCCAAACCCGCTGAGGAAGTCAAGGCTGAGCCCGCCGAGGAGGCCAAGCCTGAGGACCCCAAGGACGAACCCCAGCCGGAGGCAGCACCGGAGCCCGCCAAGGAAGAGGCGACTGAGCCTGAGGCGACCAGGGCAGTTGTTGTCGAGGAAGCTACTCCAGCACCCGAGGAGGAGAACCCCGCCGACAAGGCTGCCGACCCCGTTCCCGACGAGACGAAGGTCGAGGAGCCGAAACAAGATGGAGAGAAGGAGCCCGAGACCGCTCCTCCTGCTCCGGCCCAGGAGGAGGAGCCCAAGGAAGAGAAGCCCAAGGAACCCAAGGCAGAGGAAGACGAGAGCAAAGACAAGGTTGGGCCAATTCCCAGCGAGCAGAAGGCGGCTGAGAAGAAGGCAACAGGTGAGGCACACCCAGCGTTGCTTGATACCCCCCGTGGCAGTGGAATGGCGGAACAGGAGGCTTCTGAATGCATTTCACAACCAACGGACACGGACTTGGACTTGCGACTTCCGGACACCCACGATACCCAGGATACCCAGGACACGAGTTTGACGACTTCAACTATTAATGATACCCCTGATACCCCCGATACCCCCGAACAACTTAATACCGGTAATGCGGCTGGAGATAATGAGGATGACACGGAAACGAAGGAGGTCTGTTCCGACGCTGGCGCGGAGCAGGCCCCAGATGATTCAAGATTGGAAAACACCGCGGACAGCGAGCAGGATGTAAGTACAAGATTAAGGCATTCCTGTCGTTTTGGTTCAGTTTTACTCACAAGACGACAGGTTTCCGTGGCAGGTGTGACGGCAGACGCCGTGAGCAGCGCCGACCCCCAGGAAGCTTCTGGGAATCAAGAGACCTCAACGCAAGTGGCTCCTGAGCCCGAGGTTGCACCGACCGTTGAGTCCGTGGCCGAGGCCGAAGTCGAAGTCATCGGCACGAAGACCGATGAGCCGGAAACCCAACAGCTTCCAGTTCAGGAGAGCAGCGACGACAAGCCTCGATCAGAGCCCGAAACAACCATCGCAGAGCCGCAGCAAGAGCCAGAACAGGCCAACCCCAGCGAGGAGACCCATGTTCCAGAGACAACCAGCGCCGAGGAGGCCTCTGTCCCGGCCACCGAAGATTCGGCGCGTCTTGCTGAGCCGGACACTACTGGCGCCGATATCGAGCAGCCAGCTCAGGCCGCTGTTCCGGAGGAAGCCTCTGTTGAGACTGTTGAGGCTGCCGAGCAGACACCGGAACCTGTTCTCGCGTCGGCTGAAGAGTCAACTGTTGAACAAGCTGAGGAGGTGCCGCAGGCTGAACAGCTTGTCGACACTGACACTACCGGCACCGAAACCGAGCAGCCAGCTCAGGCCGCTGTTCCGGAGGAAGCCTCTGTTGAGACGGTTGAGGCTACCGAGGAGACACCGGAACTTGTTCTCGCCTCAGCTGAAGAGCAAACTGTTGAAGCTGCCGGGGAGACGCCGCAACCTGTTCTCAACTCGGCTGAAGATCCAGCTATTGAACAAGCCAAGGAGGTACCCCAGGCCGAACAACCTGTCGACACTGACGCCACCATTGAAGAGGTTCCTGTTTCCGAGACGGTGGACGCAGCAGTCCTTGACGAACCTACCGTCGAAGAGCAAGTGGCAACGGAAGCAACTGAAGCAGGGCAGGTTGAGACCCCTGCTGCCCCGGAACAGCCTGCATCACTTGATGCGGAGGTCAGCAAGGAGACTGTCCCCAAGGCACTGGCCTCCGAAGCTTCTGTGCTGGAAACAACCCCCGAGAAGGATGAGCAAACTCCTATCGAGACGGACTCTGCAGATGAGCCGGCCGCTCAGCCGACTCCCGCGGCACCCGAGTCTGAGATTCCTGCCACAGAAACCATGGTTCAACAAGACGAGCAAGCCCCTGCCGAGGAAGTCAATGCAGACACTGCAGCTCCTGAGGTTTCAGCCCCGCAGGACGAGCAGGCCCCCGCTGAGGAAGTCAAGGCAGAGGTCGCGGATGCGACAGCCGAGGGCTGCCCTGCCGAGGACACAGCCGCGGAGCCCGAGGCTGCGCCCAAGGAAGTCCCGATCGATGTGCCGGTTCTGTCCAATGATGAGCCATCCACTGCTGCAGAGCCTGAGCCAACTCCCGAGGACAAGACTGCGGTTCCCGAGGCCGAAGCAGGGCAGACAGAGGAAGCCTCATCCAGCGAGACCATTCCTACCTCGACGCCCGAACAGGACGACAAGCCGGCTGACCTGCCCGCTGAGACTCTGACGGTAGAGGACACCAAGACTGAGGTGTCTGAAGCCGAGCCTGTTGCTGAGCCCGAGGTGGCTGCTGAGCCTGAGGTAGCTGCTGAGCCTGAGGTTGTTGCCGAGCCTACCGCTGAGCCCGAACCGGCTGCCGAAACCGACACTACTCCGGCCGTGTCCGAAACGCCTGAGGAACAAATCGCTGTCAGCGTGAAAGAGCCAGAGCAGAAAGTGACTCCGGCCCTCGATGAGCCCACTGAACCCAAGATCGCCAGCGAGGAGCCCGTTGAGACACCCAAGCCTGTTGCCGAGGAGGAGACTCTTCCTGAGCCCGAAGTCAAGGAAGCTCCCTCGACCATCGAGGAGCCCATCGCAGCCAGCACTTCTGAGGAGCCCGTTGAGACAGTCGAGTCTGCCGCCCAGGAGGCTATTCCCGAACCTGAAGTTGAGGAAGCTCTTTCGGCTGCTGAGGCGCCAGTTGAGGCACTTGAGGCTGCCCAGAAGGAAATTATTCCTGAGCCTGAAGTCCAGGAACCCCCCTCGACTGTTGAGGAGCCCGTCCCCAGCACTGCTAAAGAGCCGGTTGAGACACCTGAGCCTGCCGATCAGACTGACACCATCCCTGAACCTGAAGTCGAGGAACCCGCCTCGACTGTTGAGGAGCCTGTCGCAACCAGCAGTGTTGAGGAGCCGGCGCAAGCATCGGAGCCTCATGACGCCATTCAGGAGACTATCCAGGAGCCTACTCATGAGCCTGTTCCTGAGTCGGAAGACAAGGAGATTCCTTCAACGGTTGAAGAACCCGCTGCCCTCAGCATCGCTACCGAGGAGCCTGTGCAGGCATCCGAGGCCCAGGACGTCATTGAAACCACTACCCGACCGGATGACAAAGAGATTCCGTCCACCGTTGAGGAGCCCGCTGTACCCAGCGCCGAGACCGAGGAATCCGTCCCGGAGCCCGAAGTCCAAGCTGCGCAAAAGCCGGTTTCTGAGCCCACCACGGCGCCTGATGTTGTTGCTGAGAGCGAGGCGGAGGCTTCTACGCCTGCTGTCGCCGACGATCCTTCTCCGCCAGCTGAACAGGCAACACCCTCTGCTGAGAACGCCAGCCAAGTTTCCACCGTAGAGGCTTCCGAACAGACCGCACCTGAGCCCATCAACACCGCCACTAACGTGAAGGTTGAGGACCACCTGACACCCACCGTCGACTCTGCTGTGGACATCACTGCTTCGGAAGTGGAACAGGCGGTGCCCTCTGTTCCTGAGGAACCCGTCTCTCATGTCGAGGAACGCGCCGCTGTTGTCGAAGATGTTCCCGAAACTGGCACAGCGGAGGTTGTTGAGCCATCGCCACAACACACCGCGGCCGTCATCGAGGCCGTCACCGTTGAGATGGTAGAGGAACAGGTCGCGCAAGAGACCACCGGTGTTGCCGAGGATTCTTCTGCGCCGGTGGAACAATCAACACCTCCTGTTGCCGAGGAGCCAGCGCCTCAGGTGGGCGAGCCCGCCGCGGTTATCGAAGACGTCCCCGGGACTGTTGCGGCAGCAGAGGTTGTCGAGTCATCGCCTCAACCAATCGAGGCCGTCACCATCGAGAAGACCGAGGACGAACAGGTTCCCGCAGAAGCCCCTGGCGAGGAAAGCGCAGAGGTTGAGCAGCCTGCCCCAGCAGCGGAGCACCAAGAAACTCTCGGCGAGCCTGAGCTAAAGGCTGACGACCCTGTGGTCGAAGCCACCGGCCCCGTTGAGGATGCGCCTGAGCCCATTAAGACCACCTCGGATGTCAAGGCCGTCGAAGAACCATCTGAAGCTTCAGCCGAGGTTGTGCAGCCCGCTGTTGAAGCAGCTGAGCCGACGTCAGTCCAGGAAGAAATTGCCTTGGAGGAAGTGGCCGAGTCTCAGGAGAGTCTCCCTGCCGAGGACCCGGAGCCTGTCGCCCAGCCTGCTGCCGAGCCCGCTCCCGAGGAAGTCCAAGCCGCCGCCCAGGTTGCCGCTGCTACTGAAGAGCCGAGCCCTGTTGTTGAGCCTCCTGTTCCTGAGCCCCCTGTTCCTGAGCCCACCCAAGCCGAGGAGGACAAGCCTGAGCTCGAGGCGCAAGCTGCTGTCACTGAACCTGAGACTGCCGACGAGCGTAGCAAGACTGAGGATGCCGTTGAGGCTGCGAGGTCTCTTCTGGTTGATGAGCCTGCCGCTGCTGTCGAGCCTGCGACCGCCGATGAGCCTGTGGCCGCCGATGAGCCCCTTGAGGTTGAACAGCCTATCGCCGTCCAGGAACCCGTTAGCAGCGAGAAGGCTCTTGACGAGCCTACCGAGGTTCACGAGACGGCCCAGGCTGAGGAGATTGCCGACGCTGAAAAGGCTGTTGAAATTGAGGAGGCTCCCCAAACCGAAGCGACTCCGTCAGCTGAGCAACCGGCTGCGGCCGAGAAATCAGTCCAGGCGGACGAGCCTGCCGTGGCCGATGAGCCCATCGCCGCTCAGCCGGTTGCTGTTGAGCAGTCTGTCGTCGAAGAGCCGGTCGTCGAAGAGCCTGCCGTCGAAGAGCCTGCTGTCGATGAGCCTGCCGGTGACCAGGAGACTCCTGCCCTCGCACCCTCTGCCCAGGTTGAGGAGGCTAGCCAGGCTGCGGAGGCCGTCGAAGTCCAGGAGTCTATGGAAGCCGAAGAACCTCTCCCGGCGCAGAAATCTGTCCAGGCCGAGGAGATTACTGAAGCTGGCGAGTCCGTCAAACCTGATGAAACTGCCCAGGTTGAGGAGCCTATCCCTGCTGAGCCTGTCCCGGTCGAGGAGCCTGTCCCGGTCGAGGAGCCTGTCCCGGTCGAGGAGCCTGTCCCGGTTACGGAGTCTACCCCGGCCGAGGAGCCTGTCGTGGCTGAGGAACCTGTCCTGGTTGAGGAGGCTACCAAAGTCGACGAGGCTAAAGAGAATGAGGCGACCCCTGAAGCTGAGGAACCTGTCCAAGCCGAGTCTGCTAGCGTTGAGGCACCTGTCGACGACGCAGAAGAGGTCGCCGTGACCGAACAGCCTGCGTTGCCCATCAGCATCGAAGAGCCTGCCATCCCCGCGGAATCCCACACCGCTGAGGAGCCTGGCTTCACGGAACACCCAAGCGACAGCCTCGAACCTGTTTCCCAGGCCACAGTCAGTGAGGCCGCCACCGAAGCCGCCGCTGAGACAGAGATGACCGAGCCGGATGTCAAGGAATCTCAGGCTGAGGCTAGCAAGTCGGAGCCAATCCCGGAGGCCAAGGACGCGGAGGCCACCGAGGTCTCGAGCCAGGTTTCGCCGCCGGAAACCGATAAACCTTCCCCCGAGACGGCCTCGGAGGAGTACGTCCTGATCGAAGCAGCCTCAATCCCCACGGACGCTCAGCCAACCGAGACTGCCCTCGTTGAGGAGGCGGTCGTTGCCAAGGAGTCTGACTTGTCGCTTGAGGAGGTCGTAGATCGCGAGCAGCCAGAGACCCAGAACGAGACACTCGACAGTAACGCTACTGCCGACGAGCCTGTTGTCGTCAGCACCGAGAGTTCTCAGCTCGTTGAGGAACCGGTTCTCGTTGACCAGTCCACCACATCGCTCCAGCAGCTCTCTGGTTCCGAACAGCTGCCGTCTCAGGAGGAAACCGCCGCCCCCGACGTTGCCGCTGATGAGTCTATCGTCATTCTGAGCACGGAAAACTCGCAACTGGTTGAAGAGCCCGTGATGGTCGAGCATGCGGGTGCGCAGTCTGAAATTCTCCCGGCTTCCAGCGAGACACCGGCTGAGGATCAGGCAGCGGCAGACACTCTGGCGACGAAAACCGAAGAGCCAGAAGCCGACGAAACTCCCGCCGACGAAACTCCCATCGGCTCGGAAAGCCCGGCCCAGACAACTGCCGTTGATATCACCTCGGCGGAGCCGGTTCCTGAGGGTGAATCAGCCGCTCCCAGCGAGCAGTTGCCCAGCCAAATTGGGGAGTCAGCAGTGCTGGTGAGCGAAGAGGACCTCGAGACTGAGCAGCCTACTTCCCACGACGGTGAGGACGCAACCATCCTGACTGCGGCTGCTCCGCTTGTCCTCGGTGGTCTTGCCACTGCTGCGGCAGCCACGGTTGTGGCCAAGTCAGCCGAAGAAGCAGACACCCCGATCGTCGCAGACGTCGCCTTGACCAAGGAGGCGACTTCAGAGGCTATTCCTGAACTCGCATCATCAGAGGCAGTCCAGGACGAAGTGTCGAGCAGACAGGTTGCTCCGGAGACCGATGCAGAAACCCCAGAACCGGTCAGCGAGAAGGCGGCTCTCGAGACCTCCCCCCTGACGGCCGCTGAGGTTGAGCCAGAGGTTGAGCCAGAGATTGAGATTGCTGCCCAACACAGCACGCAGCCTCACCCTGAGCCCACTGCTGAGGAGCCTGCTGCGGTCTCCCGCGCGATCGAAGATGTTGTTGCCGCCCCGGCACCGTCTATCATCGAGGAGAAACTCTCGAGTCAAGTTGCCGTTGCCGACTATGCCGTCGTCCACGACACCCCTGCCGGGAACTTCAGTATCCCCGGCAAGACTGGCGAGGAGAGTCCTATTCTCGGGCGCACAATCCACCATGGTGGCTCGGACTACGACCCTAGAGACACGAATCTCTCTCTGCAGACCGAGACAACCTACCCGCTGCCGACGGACACTACTCTTACGCTGCCCACCGATACATCGCTTTCTCTGCCTGATGGCGCAGCAGAGTCACTGGCCGGCAAAGCGGACCCTGCAACGACCGATGACTCGCTCGCAAAGAAGATCGCGATTGGCGCAGGCGTAGCGGGCGCCGTCGGCGTCGCAACTGCTCTGGTTGCACACAGCTTCTCGGACAAGCCCGATGTGCCACCCACAATCGCGCGCCTTGAGGAGTTCGCGGCCAAGCTTGACGGGCCGACGGCCTCAGACGCCGTCTCTGACAAGGAGATTCCCGGAGAGGGAGCCCAACTTGAGGGACTGCCATCGCATGGGCCGGCTGAGCAAGCCAGAGCGATGGAGTCTTCTCAGGTTGCCGGGGACAAGGTGGTCCCGCTCTCCGAGTCCTTCCACATCGTGGAGAAGGACGCACCAGCCCAAGAAGAAGCGGCGCGGAGTGGAGAAAAGAAGGAAGCTTCTTCTGAGGATGGTGAGGAATCTGCCGCGCGGTCTGCTGTTGTTGCTGGTGGCGAGGAAACGAAAACTGACGATGGCTCTCTGGTTGCCCCAAGGCCGACAACCGAAGGAACAGGACCCGCTGAGCAAGGAGACATCATTCTGGACTTCCGCGTACCCACACCTGCTCTTATTCTTCCTGACCTCGACGATCCTGTGGCTAAGCAGCTAAGCCGGATGCGCAGCCTGCGCCGGCAACGGAGAAACACCATCAAGCAGGCCGAGGAGATGGTGGCAGCCGCCGTGGTCATCTACGCCACAGTCGAGGTCCTCAGCCCGCCCGGGAGTCCGAAACTCGCCAGTCCAGGAGCCGATGTCCTTGGTTCGCCCGAAATGCATTCAGACGTGAAGGGGAAGGGGAAGGAGGTTGAGGTGCCCGTCATGTCTCTCCAGGATTCAGCGGCGCCCGCCGCGGATGAGCAGGATAGGGGCAGAGCCAGGTCGAGAGATCTTCCTGAACCTGTTGCTGACCTCTCAGTAGACGACAAAGAGAAGACCAGAGAACCTCTCAAGGCCGAGGACTCCAAGGCCGCCCACGGCTCCAGACGTCACAGCCACCACTCTTCGCGCCACCGGTCTCACCGCGACAGCCGAGATGGAAGCAAGGACGAATCTCGCCGCTCCCACCGTTCCAGGTCAGATAGCCACACGTCGGTCCGTTCGCGTGGCAATGACGAGCCCCCGCGCACCCCGACTCGCGAGGACCCCGGCTTCGGAGAGCACAGGAGCAGCCCCCACTCCCGGAGACACCGGACCCCCGAGGAGCAAGCGGCGCACGAGAAGCGCAAGGAGGAGCGGCGCCGTGCCCGCGAGCTCGAGAAGGCTAAGGACAGCGCGCCCAGCTCGCCGGCCAAGACAGACAAGGACAAGGACCGGTCGGCGCCGCGCGACCGTTCGGAGCGCTCGGAGCGGTCCTCGGAGCACCGTCATTCCCACCACCGCGAGTCGCGCCGCCACAGCCAGAGCCGGCGCAGCATCGACCCCGCGACGGAAGCACCCGTTGTCCCGCCCTCGCCAGCGGCCGCCAGCAAGAAGTTCTTCGACATCAAGAACGGCCAGAGCGTGCTCGAGTCCAACTTTGGCGGGCCCAAGGACACTACTGCTGCCTCTTCCGGCGCACTGCCGCCGCCGCCGACGTCGTCGTCCTCCAAGACGGCCGTCGCCCCGCCGCCCGAGCTCAGACGCTCCAGCACCACGCGCGGCAGCAGCACCAGAATGCGCAGGTCCGAGGACCGTGGCAGCTCGACGCGCGCCAAGACTACTACTCGCGATGAGGAGGAGGCTGTGCCCAAGCCGAGCAGGGAGCACAGAGACAGGGAGAGGGAGAGGGACAGGCCGACGACGGCGGAGCACAAGGCCGCCAAGGCGTCGGTTGCGTCGGTTGGTGGTGGTGGTGGTGAGGCGGCTGGGTCGTCGTCGTCGGCGAGCGGCGGCGATCCGGACTCGCAGGCTCATCGGGCCAAGAGGCTGGAGAAGAGGGAGAGGGCGAGGGAGAGGGAGGGGAAGGAGAAGGGGGGTCTGAGGGCTGCGATTAAGCGGTTCTTCACGAGTAGTTCTTGAGGTGGGGGAGGGTGGGATCGGAGTGGTGATGGAGACATGATTGTTTTTTTTCCTTGTTTACTTCTTCTGTTGTGGTTGATGATTGACGACAGTTTATGATGATGAGTTTTTGTATCGATGGATGAAGAGCAAGGGGGTCGAGGTGTGTTTGCTTGTTTGCTTTTCTGTCGGGCAACTGACGGTATTTGGCGATGTTGATTGTTCACTTGGGATGAGAAAACGACGAGATTGTGTGTATGTGATGATGTAACGGATGAGCAAAACGAAAGAATTTCTCTCTCCTCTTCAACGTACTCCTGGGTTATATAAAGGCATATGCTGAGCCGGTGGTGACTGGTGACCTGAAGATGAAATCCTGACTTCTGACGTGTGAGAAGGCCCTGCGAACTGCCGTCTCAACTGCTCCTTGCCCTCTTACTCAACTGCCAGCTTCTCGTAGGAGGCTTTTGTGAAAGGGGTTGTGTGAGAAGGGTTAGGGTTTATATAGCCATACTGCGTCAGGAATCTGTTGAGCTTTATGGTCGTGCCTTCCCATCGAAGGTAAATTTAGCAGCCTGGTAAATGAGACCTGATCTCATTTTCAGTCATTCTCCATTGACCCTGTTTCCACGTTGCGTGGTGGTTGGTTTTTCACGACTTTCTCAACAATCAACATCAGAGGTTGTCCAGCAGCAGTTGCGAAACTCCACTTTGCAAATATCAGGCTGGAAACAAACATCACCACCGCCCAAACAAACAGCAACACAAGATGGCGCCGCCCATGATTGACCCCGCGCTGTTTGAGCAGCTCAAGACCAAGATCGAGGAGGATACCAGCGTCCGCAAGGAGCTGGACCAGATCCTCGATGACCTGAACCAGCACGTCTCGTTTACCCAGGGCCTGCTGTCGCGGATACACTCGACGCCGCGGGCCAAGTGTTAGTATTCTTACCGCTCTTGATACTGCTAAACTTTTTGAAGCTGATGACGGTAGACGCAACCCTGCTCGGCCAGGTCGAGGGCGGCATCAAGAAGGAGATTGAGACGGTCGGCAAGCTGTCTGCGTTTGCGTCGCAGTATCCGTATTACAAGTACGCTTCACCTCACGCAAATTACGGGGCGGTATGCTGATGCTGCTGCGACAGGTATAACCACAAGTGGACGCGCATGGTTCAGGATGCCATCGCCACCGTCATCCTCTGCGCCTGGCTGGGCGGCATGGCGACCGACTCCAAGCCGGGCGAGGTTGGCCGCCTGCTGACGCTGGAAAACATTGGCCAAGCTTTCAACGGTCTGTTGCCCTTACTCACTTTCCCCTCGTCCCCCTCTAGCCGCGACCACGGCTGACTCCCAACAGTGCCCGTCAACCTCAAGGACCGCGACGCCTTCCACATCACCGTCGAGGAGTACCTGCTCGGGCTGATCGCCGTTATCGACGACCTCAGCCGGCTGGCGGTCAACTCGGTGACGCTGGGCGACACCGCCATGGCCGTGCAGATCAGCGGGTTCATCAAGGACCTGCATGCGGGGTTCCAGGTGCTGAACCTCAAAAATGATATCTTGCGGAAGCGGGTCGACTCGATCAAGTATGCGGTCAAGAAGGTCGAGGACGTGGTGTACGATCTGTCGCTGCGGAATCTCATCCCGGCGCAGGAGGCGCAGTAGATCTGAGATACAGTCTGGGACCTTAGCTTCGGTCTGACGTGAGACTACAAGAGTGAATCAAATAATACCTTGCCTTCACAGTGTGAAGAAGGGTTGACGCAAAAGCAGCAGCTTCTTCTATGAGCCGTACCAGGGTTAGGGTCCAATGCCGAACCAGCCGAGCCAAAGCGAGCCGGTCCCATCCCATCCATCTCAACTTTAATTTGCCCTCATCATCTTCCAAAGTCCAACCACACCACCACCCCACGCGAGCGATGCCCCTCGTCGACCCAATAACAATGTCGTCGTCGTCCGCCCTCGCCAAAGGCGCCGCCGCGCAGGCGCAAGCGCAAGCGGCCTTCTCCAAAACCGCGCCCGTTGTCGCGCCGAAAACGACGCTCCGCCCCGTGCAAATCCAATCGACGCCCCTCGCCCAGGCCGCGCGCCACGCGCTCCCCGCCCTACTGGCCGGCGTTTTTGGGATGCGCTTCCGCGTCCTCGTCGCCGACCCCGTCTCGACCATGGCCACCACCACGCTGCCGCTCACCGCCGCCCTGCAGGTCGCCTACGCGGTGCTGTGCCTGCCAGCGCCGGGTGCTTCTCCGGGAGGTGGAGGGGCAGCAGCAGGGAAGGCGGGGAGGAAGGGGGGGAAACCGCGGCCCGGGGAGAGTCTCAAGAAGAGGGAGGGGGCGGCGGGGTCGGGTGCTGTTGTTGTACGTCCGTCCCTAACTAACTTCGCTATTTCTTTCAATTGCATGCATGCTAATGGTTTTGTTACGAGCAGACAGCCCTCCTCTCGCTCGTCCTCTCCCTCCTCGTCACGCCCTTCCTGTACGCGGCCATGGTCCTCTTCGGCGCGCCCTTCCTCACGCACGGCGCGCACACGTTCCTCTGCGCGGCGCACCTCGCCGTGCTGGCGCTGTTCCCGCTGTTCTTCGTGCACGGCGTCGACGGCAGCGCCTGGGCCGTCGTCGGCAGCTTCGGCGCGCCGCTGGACGAGACGTTTGGCGGGCTCGTGGGCGGCGTCGTGGGCGCCTGGCTCGGGGCCGTGCCGATCCCGCTGGACTGGGACCGTGAGTGGCAGCGGTGGCCGGTTACCATTCTGTGCGGGCTGTATGGGGGTTACGTGCTTGGGCGGGTGCTTGGGGGGACGCTTGCTTGGGGGAAGAGCTTCTAGGCAAGTGAAAAATGGGGTGGTGTATGAATATTGGAGGTGGGGGGAGAGTTCAGAGATACCCTTAGATTCGCGCTGGGACGGAGGGATGGAGGATGTAAGATGCATTGCCAACTGGACAGACACAATAGAGCCATGAAGTTACTTTAACTCTCAAACTTGCCAATTGATGCCTCAGCCGCCTGTGCTTCTTTATATCACTTCAAATTAAGCTGGATCTCGGCAAACGGCCCCTCTCTCGTCTCAACCATAGATCGGCCCCACTAATCCCGAGCTCCCCGGTTCCCCTGTCCGATACCGCATCAGTGGGGTTGGGTCAGACCGTATTTCTTCCGAGCATCAACACAACAACCAAGATGAATCGCACAACAACACCCCGACGCGCCCCCTAGACGCCCATTCTCTAGTCGCTGCCGCTTCGAGCCTCCTCTTCTATCCCACCTCCCCCCGCGCTCGCCGAGCAGATCCAATGGCGGCCAACATCACCATACAGTCCCCAGCCCCGGCGGCAGCCCCGGCACAACCACCACCCCCAGCAAAGACCAACAAGAACTACAAAGGCTTTGTAGCAGGCGTCTTCTCAGGGATAGCCAAACTCTCCGGTACCTCCCTCCCCCTCCCCAACCCACCACCAGCTAACCACCCGCCTCTCTCCCTCTAGTCGGCCACCCCTTCGACACAATCAAAGTCCGCCTCCAAACCACCACCTCTACCCGCTTCACCGGCCCCCTCCAATGCCTGACACAAACCCTCCGCCACGAGGGGCTCGTCGGCCTCTACAAGGGCGCGACCCCGCCCCTCGTCGGCTGGATGTTCATGGACAGCGTGATGCTGGGCTCTTTATCCGTCTACCGCCGCCTCGTCCAAGACCACCTCTTCAACCCGCCCGGCCACCCCCTCCACGATCCAACCACACCCTTACCCGCCCACGGCCACGGAATCGCCGGCATCCTGGCCGGCGCGACGGTCAGTTTCGTGGCCGCGCCCGTGGAGCACGTCAAAGCGCGGCTGCAGATCCAGTATGCGGCGCGGAAGAGTGAGCGGTTGTACAGCGGGCCGGTGGACTGTTTGCAGAAGGTTTGGAGGCATCATGGGATTAAGGGCGTGTATCACGGGTTGCAGGCGACGTTGCTGTTTAGGAGTTTCTTCTTCTTTTGGTGGGGCAGCTACGATTTGTTTTCGCGGTGGATGCGGCAGCATACGGCGCTGAGCGCGCCGGCGATTAATTTCTGGGCGGGCGGGCTGAGCGCGCAGGTGTTTTGGGTTATGAGCTACCCGAGCGATGTGGTCAAGCAAAGGATCATGACGGATCCGTTGGGGGGTGGGTTGAATGATGGGGTGAGGCGGTTTCCGAGGTGGAAGGATGCTGCGAAAGCGGTGTATCGGGAGGGTGGTGCGAGGGGGTACTGGCGCGGGTTCTTGCCGTGCTTTCTCAGGGCGTTTCCTGCGAATGCGATGGCGCTGGTTGCGTTTGAGGCGGCGATGCGGTCGTTGCCGGAGTGAGAGTCGTCTTTCACAGAGGCATAGGCGAGGCGCGCATGTTTGTCACAGCATGATACCCAGGATTGGAAAATGTCAATGGTTTGGCCAGAAGGCCTGCCGGCCGCAGCAGCGGCTGTGTCTTTTATTGACCCATTCCCGCCATGCACAACCGTCTAGTAGTATCCTTTTGGTATCCCTGCCTGATGATCCCGGAGAACTCCAACCAGATGGTGACCAGCTTACTCCTCATCGTCCTCAGCCTCGTCGTTGACGACGTTGAAGAACTTGAGCTCGTAGACACCCTTGGAGGTCGAGACGACGCGGAGCCAGTCACGGAGCTGCATCTTCTTGAGGAACTTCTTGGTCCTGCGGCGGCCGTCAGTATTGGCTTTCGAGAGTGGTCGCACGGGAGACGCACAGGTACTTGAGGTAGCGGCCAGAGAGGTCGTTGTGGGCAACGATCTCGATCTTGCCCTCGCCCTGCTGCGAGATCTTGATGGTCTCGCCGAGGTTGCCGACGCGGCCCTCGACCTTGATCTTCTCGTTCAGGAACTTCTCAAAGGCCGAGACATCGAAGATCTTGTCGCTGGCGGGCTGCGAAGCGTTGATGACGAACTGCGCGCGCGGGCGGTTAACGACAGCAAAACATGACGATCAACTGGGTAAAACTCACCTTCCTCGTCACCTTGGGGCCCTTCTTGGCGCCGGTCTTCTTCTGTTGTCCCGAAGGAATTGACTTAGCCTACTGCTTCACGCCATGATCCGGCTCGGTGGCCCGAGGGACTGGGCCAACAGCAAAGCGGTCAGGTGGTGGGACATACTGCGATGGGAGCCATTGTTGCTGTCGGGAGGGATCGGCGGAGATTGACCGTGGATGTCTAGGACGCAAAGAGGTTGATATCCTGCGCCTGGGTGTGTGGTGTCGCGTGGTTAAAATATCGACCGAGGAATCTTCGTTGCGGGCGGTGAGGAATCCAATCGAGGGTTTCCAAAATTGTGGCCCAAAAATTTAGGGCTTGAGGGGTAGGGTGGGGCCGATGGTCTTCCGGAGCGGGGCCGTGCCAAGGCCGTGACCTGGGAGCTCGCGGCTGCAGCTCCGGCCATGATGCCGGAGTTTCGCGCCGGGGCGGAAGTATAGTCAAGAGCGCTTGCTCCCAATGCGCCGAGAGCTTCTCAAATAAAAGACATGGATACAACATGATAGTCTTTGGCCGTGATCAAATCACTAGGTAGATGGGTGGGCCCCGAACCGAACTCGCGATCTTGCAGTGTCTCAACCCAGATCTACCGATGCGTGCCATCGGTATCGCAGTGGCCGCAGCGATCTTTAGGAACAGATACGCGTATTACTCGGTCACGGGTTGCACAGAACAAATAAAGTGAGCCCGGAGAGTTCATGCTGGAAGTGCTGCAAGGGTTAGGGTTGATGTACTCCATGAGCTTCGAGGCATCGACGCCTTAGACGGTACGTCCGTACCTAGTTCCCTCGAGCGGCGGACCCTCGCAGGCCCCGTGTCGGACCGGCTCCACGATGACAAAGTACTCGGCAGGCCTCCAAGCTCGCATGGGCTAGTCTGCGGATCTCTGCCCAACGCTATCTTGCTGTTACTCAGGGCAGCGATGATGCCTTGGTGCCGCTGTGCCCCGTTGTCAGGAACCGGACCTCGGTTTGCTTGCCACGATTTCATCAAGACACGATGAATCTTGGCACCCTCACCTACTGTGTAGATGAAGCTCATCGTCGCGGGCCGAAGCATACGCCACACCTTGCGCCACCTCCGGCTCAAGGTGATGTCATGGTGCTACGTCACCTGGGGCTGGATCTCAACTTGTCAAGCCCCACCCATCATGTGGCATGGCACAGTTTCGACGCCAAGCTGCGTTCCAACACTGCGCCTTGGAGCTTGCTAAACGGCGGCCTGGCGAATGCCGCGAGCAGGCAGGGTTTGGTTCGTGCGACTGCGACAGGGAGGCGGCACGGCCTCGGAAATGTGCCGGGCACAACGGCGCAGCTCAAGTTCTCAGCTTCATCACCAGCTCCACCCGGCCGCGAACAATGAGGACCCCGAAATAGAAGCGAGCAAGAGCCGTTGGCTAGCCCCTAGGAGCCCAGACAGCTTGGCATTATACCCGAGTTCAGCCCTAACATGAAATGGAACTGTAGCCCGCTTGTTCATTACCTTCCGTCACGTCATGACATGCCGTGGTTCCCGGACCTAGCGCCGGCAGCCAATAGGTAGGCGTCGAGTTCCGTTGAGAGAATGGCGAACCGTCGGCATGTCCGCCACTAGAGGCTTGGAAACCAGCCTCGAAAGTGGGCAATAGCTGGCCGCATGCGACAACGTATGACGCAGTCCCCCAACCTCCAATCAAGAAGCCGGCGCCGCTGCGACAAGGCCTTTTTGTCAATTGGGATTGTACAGTAGCAATCACCTGCCTGCTGCAAACCGATCCGGCGCATGGCACAATCGGCGCATTGGAGGACCCGCAGGAGCAATCCCTTGGCAGCACCCCCGACGTGTCCCGCCAGGCATAGATATTTAAGACACTGTCAGCGCCCGCCTCGCTGGTTCTTCCTCCCTTTGCTTGACCACCTACCAGCGATTTCTTTGCACACCACTCGAGTCCATCGACCGAAAGAATCCATCTACACGAGTAAACCTCGACATCACAACCAATTCTCAACCAAGGTTACCTACCAACACCGCCACCATGCCTTTCACCGCCAGCGACATCTGCAAGATCATCTTCGCCGTCATCCTCCCGCCGCTGGGTGTCTTCCTCGAGCGCGGGTGCGGCTCCGACCTGCTGATCAACATCCTCCTGACCATTCTCGGCGTAGGTTTTCTGTCGTCTTCTTCGCACATGCTCTACCAGCGAATCAAACTAACGACTCTCTCTCTTCCAGTACCTCCCCGGCATCGTCCACGCTTTGTGGATTATCTGTCGATACTAGGCCCAGCAAACCAACCCCGGATCCGGGGATGCGTTCGCCCTGACTCCTGAGCGCCATCACCCTGGGAAGCAGAGCCACGGGGCGTCACCGCCGATTGCAATGAAAACCCGCCGATGATCACCACGCGCACGCGCACGCGCGCACGACAACAAAAAATGCGAAACGGATCATCTGATTTTCGTCGTCGGGTGGTCGGCAGTTTTCCAAGAGCTACCCTGGTCATCTTGTTGGTTTTGGTGGGGTCCCAGCAGGCGATGACATCAGCGCTAGGTTTCTGGGTGCCCCGCTCTCGGCCCGCCCACTTCTGCAAGTCTGGCTGGGCGCCAAGGCCGATCAACCACCGCCATCGTGATCAAGATCGCGACGGGCGGACCGGGGAGTTGGAAATGCCGGCAGGAAGGGGATTTATGAGCTACGAAGCCATGATTGGGTCGGGTCATGGGGTTTGGGGTTTCTCCTTTCCTTTTATTCTTTTTTCAGGTTCTCTTGGCTTTTGCCGGATTTCCGTGTCATTTGTGCTCAGCTCATCAGCTCACCCTTGCTTGGGTGAGCTGTTTAATACCACGATACCCGAGCATGTATTCGTACAGAGTATCCTTTCCTTCAGAAATTGACTGAGTTGGTGATCGTCCCGCGGCATGTCTTGTCAGAACCTTATCTCGAGTGTTCGATTAGGTGGCATCCGGGTCTGCCCGTCAACGGCTCAGCCCCTTGGGTGGTGTAACAGCCCGGGGATCGAACAAATTGTGAGCTGAGCTGCATAGCGTCGGGGGTGATGGCTTGGATGTCGATGTGCGGGTGCGATTTGAATAGGTTGATGCTCATGCCAGCCCGCAGGCGATGAGTTGTAGGTTTCGTCACGAGCTTCATACTCAACCACTGCACACTCGAGATCGCGTAGAGCCCAAAAGCGGCGAGACCGTACATCGAGTGGTCGCTCTATTTCCCTACCTTGAACGCCAATATCTTCCCGAGAGTCAGCAGCAAGTCCCCTACAGCGGATCCTTAAACTCACATCGTTTTTCCCAACCGACACTATTTGGTCGTCGGCTACCCTAGTCCCACCAACGCCCTCAATGTAGGCAATCGGCGCATCCCCCATGACCTTCCTCCCCACGTCCGCCACCGTCGTGTTCTTCTTCACCAGGACGCAGTCCCGGAACACCTGTTTCGAGTCGGTCGACCCTGACCCGAACGTCGTGGTGTTCCTGACCGTGAACACGGGCACCAGGCCTAATATCTCGGCCGCCTTGGACAGCACTTGCACCACCCCCGTCGACCCAAACCGATAGAGCACCATGTCCTTGAGGTTCTCTATCCTGTTGCGGTTCTTCTCGTCCAGCTCTTTCAGGCCCCCGCCGTCCGGGTCGCCGTCCGCTATTAGGTCTTCCCTCGTGTCGACGAACTCGCTGCCTACTGTGTACCGGATATACCCCTGCTTGGCCAGCTTCCGGAGGAAGATCTCTGATACGGCCGAGCAGAGCACGATCGTGTTGGGGTCCTGCATCTTTGCGATCTTGGCGATGTTCTTGTCGGCGTCGGGGTGGTCGATCTTGTTGAGCGCGATGACAGTCGGGAACTTTTCGTCGGTGAACGCGTTGACCACGCGGTCGATGGTCTCCTCTGCCCACCGGAACCGAGGTTAGCACGGCAGTTCCTGACCACCACAAACCCCACGAGAAGATAACTCACCACTCCACTCCTCCAATGGCTCCTTCAGCCCCAGCTTATCCAGCGTCCGCGCCACCACCGACGCCGTACTCCCATACCCACTAAACTGATTCTGCAGCGTCTCCACGGCCGTCGCCTTCACGGCGATATGCCGCCTCTTGATCGACCCCCACTTCTCCATCAGGTTCCCCCTGATCCACGCGACGATCTCGCTGCGCAGCCACGCGATGTCGACGCTGGGGTCGTAGCCGCGCGTGTTCTTGCCCTCAGCGTCGGTCGTGCCGGATACGTCCACCACGTGGATCAGCGCGTCCGCGTGCCGCAGGTCGTCGAGGAATTTGTTGCCCAGCCCCTTACCCTGGTGCGCGCCGGGCACGAGGCCGGCCACGTCGAGCAGCTCGATGGGCACGCTGCGCCGGCCGTTGACGCACGCGCCGTAGTTGGGCCGGCACCGGTCGGATACGCCGTGGCGCGCGCAGGCGCAGTCGATTTGGAGGTAGCCGATGGCGCGTTGCGGGTCGATGGTTGTGAATCTGGGGGAGGAGCGGGAGATGTTAGCCAAGGTAAGACTAATGGGTGTATCGGGTAAGTTGTGTTGTAGGGCGTGGCGTACGGAAAGTTTCCTGCGCAGGAGCCCGCATCAGCAACCTGGAGAGGCTCTCGATCTGGACCGCGCTTCAGGGGACGCAGGAGATGGCTGTCTACCCACCGACTTTGGACGCGGCATCTGTGAGCGAGTTGAGCGTGCTGGACTTTCCCGCGCTGGGCTTGCCGACCAGGCCGATTAGGGGGTCGCGCGGCATCTTGATGCGGTTCTATTTGCAATGGCTGTCGGTAAGGGAATCGAAAGGGCGCATAGCAAGGACCGGTGTCGTCTCGCGTCGCAACTTTGATGTCGAGTTGAAAATATCTGCCCCGCTTCCGATAAACGATAAGCCGGGGTAAGGAGGGGCAGGTCGAGGCCCTGGAAGACGATCCCGATTCTTCCAAACAATGGAACTTACAAGAACTCCTACTCGGGAGATAAATAATATCGCGAAATAATTCTCTTTGAAAGGCTTCCGTCGACTCTGTATGTAATTGGCCCTTTTCACTGTGTGCTCTTAGTTGGCCTGTATGCGCAGGCTGTCTCATTTGATTTCTGACTCTCGTCTGGCTGCATGCGGCAGGGTCAAGTAGGTTAAGTTACCTGGTAGTGCATGGATACCTACCTAACTATCTCCTTCTTGTCTCCGAGTCTGAACACTCGTAAACAGAACCCTGAATTCTAACAACAACTACCATATATCCCACTCTTTCCTGTGTGCACCACAGACAGCTATGCATCGGCCAACGCTGCCAATCGAGGGCCTCCCTGCTTGGGCACACCTTAACGACGTCTCATTCCACGGCGTCAAGGTTGTGAACACCGAGGGCAAGGGATACGGCGTGGTTTCCGACACAGACCTAGAAGCCACGGACGACACTAGCGATGCCCCGGCCTTGCTCACCGTACCGCACGACCTCGTTCTCAACGCCGCAGCGGTAGAGGAGTACGCAAAGGAAGACAAGAACTTCAGGCAGCTTCTGGATGCCATTGGCCGCCGGGTAACATGACCTCTCACACGCCCACCCCGTGGCATGCAGCTGACCGCCATCTAGTCCACAAGAGCCGACGTGCTCCTATTCCTCCTCGTCCAGACGGTGCTAGCCTCCCGATCCGGACACTCTGCCGTGGGCGTGTCGAACCCCTGGACCGAGTATCTCAAGTTCCTGCCGGAAACAGTCCTAGTGCCCACGCTCTGGACCGAGGACGAGAGGCTTCTACTCCGCGGGACCTCCCTCGAGGCCGCCGTCGACGCCAAGATCTCGGCCCTGGATGCCGAGTTCGGTCTGGTCCAAGAAAAATCATCCGACATCATCTCCTGGAACGACCTCCTCTGGGCGGAGGGTGCCTCAGTCTCATTTACAGACTGGATCCGCCTCGACGCGCTGTACCGGTCCCGCTGCCTGGAGCTGCCCAGATCCGGGGAATCCATGGTCCCCTGCGTCGACATGCTCAACCACTCGGCCGCGCCCTCGGCCTACTACGACGAGACCCCCAAGGACGAGGTCATCCTCCTCCCCCGGCCGGGAACCACCGGCATCCCAAAGGGAGCCGAAATCACAATCAGCTACGGCGCCGACAAGTCGGCCGCGGAGATGCTCTTCAGCTACGGCTTCATCGACCCAGGCTCAACAGCCGACAGCCTTGTCCTGCCGCTGGCGCCCTTCCCGGACGACCCGCTCGCCAAGGCGAAGCTTGTCGCCTTTGGCGAGGCGCCCCAGATCCACGTGGCGCGGGAGGAGGAGGAGGCGGGGAACGGACTCGCCGCCGTCCGGTGGGCGAGCGCCTTCGCGCACCTGATGTGCGTCAACGAGGAGGACGGGCTCGAGTTCCGCGTGCTGCAGCAGACCGACGGCGCGCGCCAGCTGCGCGTCTTCTGGCAGGAGGAGGATGTCACGGACCAGGCGGGCGAATTTGAGGCCCTCGTCCAGACCCACCCCCTTGCTGCGGTGGTCAGGTTGCGCGTCGTGACTGTCGTTCAGGAGGCGCTGCGGGCGCAGCTGGAGCGGCTGGGTTCGGCCGTCGCGGTCCCTGCCGCTGCTGCTGCTTCTCCCCAGCAGAGGAGGGAGGATTGTGTCAGGGCCGCGATGCTTCTGCGCGAGATCGAGACCAAGCTTCTCGAAGCCGCTGTCGAGACGCTGGAGGAAGAGGTACGTACTCCGTGCAACATCCCGGTTTGGTGGCTGCAGACCCGACCACGAGGATCTGCATGCAGGATTATACAAATCGGGTTTAGAACGAGCGACATGACTGACAGGGGGTCTTGCTGCAGAGAAGCTCGCTGCTGACGGACAGAAACGTGGTGGCTTATCTCGGACTGACGGAAGCTGCCGAATCGGGCCTGGCGGGCGATGAGGTGTCCAATGAGCCCGACGACTTCAGCTGATGGTTGCGGGTGGGTGAGACCGTGGCCGTCTTTTTTGGTGTGCCTCTTGAACATCATACCACGTGTTTGATGAAGATCGGAATTCGCCTTCGCCGAGCGAGCGGAGGATGGCTTCATGGCGAATGACGCATGGCGATGAAGTGTGGCTTGCCAAGGGGCGATGTTCCTGCTTCGATGTTGATTCAATCGAGTTGCAGGGCAGCATTCAGCGGGCTCAAGTCCTAGAGCAGAGTTGTAATTCTGAAATCCGGATGAATATCCTATACCTGTACACATAGGTTTCGGTAAGGGTTATTTTACGCCCACTGAAGTATTATGAAGATCAGTAGCAAGCAGCCCTTGTGTCATCGAGGAAATATTGCAAACTACTGTGTATATCTCCATTGCCCTCGGTGGATGACAAGGAGCCCATTTTGCCGGAGTCCATCTCGAGTCGGTCAGTCACCTCCACACTGCCGCCCAGCTTCCGAGAATGCGGGGAAGTTGGGGTCTCTCGTGAAGAACCGGACCCGTCAACGATGAGTCGCTTCCGATGCACCCCAGAGCTCAGCATTGTGGGACGATGTTTTAACTTTGCCTTGGTGGGAAAGGTCGGGGGCGAAGGATCAAGCAGCCAACTACTTGGGTCGGACTTGCCCATGCGATGGAAGATACGCCCGCAGTACCAGGTACAAACGAAGCAGTTCTTCACCTACCCTGCGTTGGACGAGCAAGAAATCGTTCCTGGCCGGCTCCGGAGGGGTCATCCCTCACTGACGGGGATGTGGTTCGGCAGTCGAGGGGCATGGGTCTCTCGGGCGAAGATCATCATGGTCGCGGTCGCAGTTGTCAAGTGGGTTCGATTTGGTTTCAACTCGATAGCAAACGTCTCTTGTCTTGTTCGCATTCCGAGAGAAGGCATGTTCCGCGTTTTCGTGCGCCCCCTGTGTTCGGGACTTGGGGACGGCTCTCGGTGATGTTCTGGGGCTGTTTAACCAATCCTTGGAGCATGACGATGCTCTCACCCTTATTGTCTGACGATATTAGTACGCGCGGCCGGCAAGGAAGGTAGGCTGGTGACCGTCGGCCAGGCCTGTGAACCAGGGGCATTTGAGGAGTGTTTGTGAAAGCTTGACTTTCCCCAGTGTGACTGTTGATGAGGTGGTTACTTTAAACTGCCCGGGCGGGCTAATGTGTGTCTTCGGCTTCTGGCCTCGGATGTTCCTCGCTTCTGGCATCTTTACTGTGATGGTGTGTAGGGTAGGATAGATGCAGCCTCTACTCACCGCACCATCGCCAAGCACAGCTGCCGTCTCGCTCCTAATTCTTGGATACCAGACAGACGCACTCCGTAGGGATCGTCGAGGCGGACCATGGATCGGGCCCAGCCATTGCCAGGCGAGGAGCTCGCTGCAAGTCTTGGGCCTGCTACTTGCCATCATGAGCTACCAGTTCTGCCTGCCAAGTTGCCGCCCAGCGCACTCATGATCCGCCTTACCCCGGATTTGGGATTCTGGGCTGACGCGGGGCCAAGGCCAGAGGATGGAGGTGTTCTGGTGGTGCCGTTCTAGAAAGTGGAGGCGGGGCCTATATAGCCATGTGCCGTAATCGGAGGGTGAAGGCAATCTTGACCCGCGAAACATACCGTAATGTACATACGGCGCAAAATGGTACCTACCTAGCGTTGTGCCAGCAGCTAGAAGACACCCGCAGAAAATGATTTCGAGAGCCGTGTTTTATTAATTCCTCCCACTCACGCCTCACGAAGGCAGCCAGAGGAAAACGCTGGATGGGGTCCGGAAGTTGCCAACCCAGATCCCTGCGCTCCCCAGATTTCCCTTGCCGTCACTGATTGGGGAAAGCCGAGCTGGGCAGGGTTGGCACTCATGGAGCTGGCCAATCAATGGCGGCCGCTCTCCAACAGCCACAACCCCTGCTCGCCCACGGTCCCCTGCCTGCGAGTGCTGGCCGTCAGTTTCCAATTTTCCTCCACACATTCGCTGCAGGCTCCGCGTGGGCCGGATGTGCAGGGAGCCACCTGCCCTGGCGGGCGCTGCTGCACTTTGCCATTTTTCCCTCATTCCCTGCAGGTGTGCCTGCCATCCCCATCCTTTAAATCCACGGGCCCCGCCCTCCAAGTCGCTCACTTTCCCCCTTGTTGTTGGGATTTGCTTCTGTTTCGCGACATCGACAATTGCTCCTACCGTGCCGATTTGCGATCCCATGGTTGACGCCTCCGTTACGACTATTACAGGGGTGTGAGCACCGCTTATGCTGGTTGCTGCGATTCTCAACTCCGTCCACTTCCCGCGCCCTCTTTCGACACGGCGCCACCCGTTCCGCTGTGCCGCTTGGTCGAACGCCCTTCAGACGAGCCGTCGAATTCTACGAATGCAACGAACGTGAGGGAGGAAAGGCGACCACGAAAACACCGCCAAAATGCCGGGAATTCTACCCATGAAAGTGATCAAGGTGGGCACCAGCTCACAGAGCCGCATTGCCCAGGCCTGCGACCGCTGCCGCAGCAAGAAGATTCGTTGCGATGGCATCCGCCCGACCTGCTCGCAGTGCGCCAATGTCGGCTTCGAGTGCCGCACCAGCGACAAGCTGAGCCGCCGTGCCTTCCCCCGGGGCTACACCGAATCGTTGGAGGAGCGTGTGCGGGCGCTGGAGGCCGAGGTCCGCGAGCTCAAGGACTTGCTGGATGAGAAGGACGAGAAGCTCGACATGCTCTCGAGGATGCATGGCAATCGGCGGCGGCATAGCGAGCAATGCCAGAGCCAACCCGCCGCCGACACGAAGAAGGATGCCGGGACGCCGGCGAAGGAGGACACGTTCCGTGTCCAGGCCTCGCCGCTGCTGCTAGGCGTCGAGAACTCGGACTCTTACTTCATGGGTGCTTCTAGCGGGCGCGGATTCATTGGTTTGTCAAGCCTCTGCTATTTCAAGGACAAGCGCTAACCCCCCCCCCCCCCCTTTTAGAATCCCTCAAGCGCAAGATGCAGGAGAATGGCAAGTCCTGCTCCGACTTTAACCCGGAGGCTTTCTTGCATATTCAAGGGTGCTATCCCCTCACAGCGAAGCCGCCTGGCCAGACAATGAGGATACCGCCGCGCTTGTTCTCTGACAGATGCGTCAACGTCTACTTTCAGGAGTGGGCGCCGCTGTTCCCTGTTCTCCACAAGCCCACCTTCCTTCGCATCTACGAGGAATTTGTCGCGGACCCTGAGAAGATCAAGAACAACCACAAGCTAGCGCAGCTTTACTTGGTCTTCGGCATCGCGGCACTGTCGGGCGAGCAGCCCGATCTCCACCAAATCGCCGCTTGCGAACAACAATGGCAACGGTCTCTGGAGGCGATCCTCATGGACAACACCATGATGACTTTGCAATGCCTGTCGCTTGCGCTTGTTTATTGCACCATCAGGGCTGATTACAAGAGGCTGCAGCATTACAAGGGAATCGCAGTCGGGCTGTCACTCCGGCTCGGCCTGCACCAGAGCCAGAAACGCTTCTCCTTCGGTGTGCTCACCATTGAGACCCGGAAGAAGGTCTTCTGGACCCTTTACACCCTCGACTGCTTCTCTGCTGCCATCCTTGGTTTGCCCAAGCTGCTAAAAGAGGAGGACGTCCACGCTGAGTTCCCCTCGGATACCGACGACGAGTACGTTACCGAAAAGGGCTTCCAGCCGAGCCTTCCGGGCGAGGCGACTCGGCTCTCAAACGCGCTGGCTCTATTCCGGGGAGCCCGAATTTTGGGGAAGGTCCTCGAGAAGATTTATCCCTCGGCCACCTCTCACGAACTCTCGCTCCAGCAAATGTCTGGTCTTGCCGCGGAGCTCGACGAGTGGTATGAGAAGCTACCCCCTCACCTCAAACTCACCTTCAAGCAAGACAAGCCGTCGACCGATATTACCGGCAGCAGGTCACCGATCCTGGTAAGTGGTGGACCATTACGATGCCGAGGCTCCACACGACTGACAAGCTCCAGGCTCTTGCGTACTACTACTCCCGTACTCTTATTTACCGGCCCGCTGTGACGTCCAGCCTGGGGCCCAAGGCTGCGCCGGCACTTATTGCGGTTAGCGAGTCGAGCAAGCACATCATCCAGATCATCCAGCTGCTCGAGGAAAGGAGCATGTCCTTCGCCTTCTGTCTCAACAAGGCGGACACGCTTGTCCTCTGCGGCATGGCCCTGCTGTACCAGACGATGGACCTCAAGAAGGACAGCAAGGTGTTGCGAGACAACGAGAAGCTGGTGAACGAAGTGATCAAGGCCGCGGACAAGGCGAAGGCGCCCGGCTGTTACGATTTCAAGCGCATCGCAGGGATGCTGGTCACCGTCGACGAGCCGCTACCGCAATCCCTGCCGACGCCTCCGAGACACAGCCCGGATGCCTGCCTCGCCGCTCCGCCGGCGCAGCGACCTTCGGCGATCGCCGCCCACAAGACGCACGCGACACTCGGCCGCCATCTCGCCGCCAGCATGAGCGAAACCGATCTGCTGCTGCAGCAAGAAAAGCTGCGCAGAATGACGATGCCGCACGGCCAGCACCCCCGAACCGAACAATTAGCCCCGCGATCAAGAGGATCGTTCGACAGCCCGAGGCCGACGGTCCCCCTCTCGCAGCGCGACCACCGACTATCCCTGAGCCAAGCGCACGCCGCGCAAGCAGCAATGCTCGCGCGCCTGTCCACATCCCCGAACGCGAAACACCAAACAATGGACTACCTCCACCTCGACTCCCACTCCCAGCCGTCCTCTCCCATCCACGCCCGCGGCGCGCCCCACCCGTCAATAACCCAATCCCACCAAGCCCACCTCTACTCGCAGCTCCAAAAGGGCTCCAACGTCTCGACAGCCGAGTGGGAGGCGCTCCTGGGCTCGATCGAGGGCGGCCAGCTCAACGTGTACGACGCCATCTACGGCGGGCCGGGGCTGGCGCTGGCGGAGACCCAGACGCAGACGCCCGTGTCGGCGGCGACGACGACCAACAATCCGACGTGGTCGCCCGACTCGTGGGACCTGACGGGGTTTAACCTGGGGGACTTTGCGTCGGCGGGGGGCACCGAGTCGTCGCACAGCGTAGTCAGCTTGAGCGAGGACGGGCTGAGCTCGAGTGACGATCTGGTGAGTGTGGGGAGCATGGATTTCAGGGGCGGGTTGATGCCCGTTACGGCGGCGGATGGGTTTGTGCTGGATGGGTTGGAGGGGGCGTTTGCGCTGTGATTACCCGGGGTTATGGGACGTTTGATTTATGAGGGAGGGATGGGATGGGACGGGGTGGAACGGGACTGGAAGCTGTGGTTTACAGGGTTCTGTTTTTGCGGTGTCTACTGCTGGCGTCTGATGGAGGGCTGCTACCTTATACCTATGTGGGAAGTGGTTGTTTGGGGTATGGCGTGGAAGGTGATGATGCTGGGTCTTGGATACTTTTTGTGCTTGGGGCTGTTCGGGTATGGCGTGGAGGGAGAAGATGCTGGACTTTTGGATATATTTGTGTACTTGGGGTCTTTCGGGTTGGATTCTACTTTGGTACATGTACTTGGGTTCAAGGGATGGATTTATTTGGATGTTAACAATGGTCGTCTTCCAGCTGCATGGCTACTTACACTGACCTCTGTCTTTCAGATGGTGGTTGTTGGATTAGGGACGTCTGTCACTATCAACTGTCAAAAAGCAGTGCCCGTCTTCGGATCTCGCGGGCCAGAGATCGTGATCAAATGGGGACCCGCTTGATTCTGTTGGGGCATGGCATGCATGACACCTCCACCAAGTTAGAGTAATGAGATACTCCCCACAGTGGACCTCCACAGGGGCCTGACTCGGGTGGACCAAGCACCTCACTGCCGTGTTCCTGCGGGAGTCTTGGGGGTTGGGGCCTTCGCCTAGGTTCAGGGGTTGTGGCAGTGGCAGTCAGTGATCAGTCAGTCGGGCTGCTTGCTGGGGCTAGTCTGGGCTAGGCTGGGGTTTGTTTGCTTGGTAATACGATATTTGGAAGTGTGATGGGCGGTGTCTCGGGGGTTGGATGAGGTCATGGGGTCAACTAGTTACTGGACCGTGGAGATCTTGAAGTACTAGAATATTGGTTACTGGTTGGTGGTTGATCAGGATTATCAGTATTTGTAGATATCAGGGTGTTTTGGGGACGAGTTGTGATCGTCCCGTCGGGATAGTTAGTCAGGGGTAAAACAAAGCGCAGTCAGCGGCACGATGTTCAAATTTGGCAGGGAAGACAGACGATTTGTTGGGCGCCCTGCTCATCCATCCGAACTTCTGGAAGGGCCCTGTCGGATTCGTACAATGCACGGGAGTTCGTATTCCCTCCGCCGGGGTTGGAATTCGGACACCTAAGCTGATTGGCCACACAGCCTGGTTCGGTACTGCCCATATGATTTTCAGTGACAGTGACGTTCGAGGGTCAACTGTGGGAGACCCAAAGGCTGTTCGGCCTACCTGGTATCAAAGCCCTTGCTGGGACCTAACTCAAGACCCTGGGCTGTGCGAATTCAAACCCCGGCGGAGGAATATTTTGAAACGCAGGCCGGGGGGTAGGGGTTCCGTTCTTGTAAAGTGGTGACTTTAAACAGGCTCTCCGGGGAATAGATATTTCTAGAATAATATACATAGAACTTGCTTGCACCTTGCGGGCTGTCCCCTTTTATCCTCGCACGTGCGTGTGGGCGACAGGCGTGTGCGACGCTGCAGGAAAGCGGGTGGTGGTTTAGGCTAAATCGGCTCGAGGAGTTCGGGGGGCAGCTTGCGAGGGCAGAATGTGGTTGTTCCGTTTCCGTTTTGTTCTGCTCAATGAAGCCGTTTGGAGGCGTGCGAACTGGGAAACGATGGCAGCTGGTGTCTGGTGGCGCCGGTCCCGTCAGCGCCACCACGTGCCGGAGATTGCCGAATGCGGGAGCCGGCAGGCCCGGTGTTAGTGGAGACCGAGTGCGGCCTATCTCCGTTCCCGCGCAGTGGGTTGAAATACGCCCGGCGCCCGATCCTTCCGCGCGCGGCTGAGCGAGGTGACGGGGTTTTATATCTCTGTTCGTGGGGCTTCAGGCGAACAGACAGAGATCCCCTCCCCTTTACTCCCCCAACCCCAATACCCTCGCACCCCCCAGTGCCGTTGACCAACCCCATGTCGCCCCAAGAAATGCCCCTCCTCCCGGGCCAAAACGGACCAGGTACGCTACCTTGCTCCACTCCGGGCATATCTGTGCCGTACCGTCCCGGCCCGAAACCCCTGAAACTGACGCCCGTTGCCGCACTTCAAGCTTCTGTCCCGGGCTTCGGATCCGGGTCCGGGTCCGCACGGCCGCGGCTGCCCCAGAACATCGGCCACCGCGGCTACAATGCGGCGTTCCCGGAGAATTCCATGGCCGCGTTCCACGGCGCCATCGCGGCCGGGGCACAGGCGCTCGAGACAGACCTGCATCTGTCCCACGACGGCGTCGTCGTGCTGTCTCATGTGAGTGGGCAAACCACTATACAGATCTAGATCCACGTTGGTGTCTCCCACGGGCTGACACCGACCCGCAGGACGCAACCCTCAAGCGCTGCTTCGGCGTCGACAAGAAAATCGCCGACTGCGACTGGTCGTACCTGCGCACGCTGCAGACCGTGAAGGAGCCCCGCCAGGGCATGGCCCGGCTGACCGACCTGCTCGAGTGGCTGGCCGGCCGCCGGCGCGAGTCGGAGTCGGCGCCGGCCGCGCCGGCGTTGTCGGTCTGGGTGCTGCTCGACATCAAGACCGACGACGACCCGGAGGTGCTGATGCCGGCCGTCGCGCGGGCTATCGAGTCCGTTCCGCTGCCGGACGAGGGAAGGGGGGTGGGGTGGAGGGAGAGGATCGTTGTGGGGTGTTGGAATGTGCGTTCTTTTTTACTTTACCCCTTTCCATCCCCTATGTCATGAAGCTAAAAGTAGTGAAAAAAAAGGAAAACTACATCCACCACGCCCGCCGCCACCTCCCGGGCCACCAGCTCGCCTTCATCGGCTTCTCGCTGCTCTACGCGCGCAAGTTTTTGTCGGATAAGCACCCGGACGTGCACTTCAACCTGTTCCAGGCGTGCCTCGTCGGGCCGCTGGGCGCAAGCTTCCGCCGGGCGGCGCGCAAGCGGGGGCGGAAGCTGTTCGTGTGGACTGTCAACGAGGAAGGGTGGATGGAGTGGGCGGTTCGGAAGAACCTCGACGGGGTCATCACGGACGAGGTGGGCAAGTTGGCGGGGGTTCTTGATCGGTTTCGTTTGCAGAGTGGTGGTGGTGGTGCGGGGGGAGTGGCGGCGAAGGCGAAGCGTGGTGGTGGTGGTGGTGCGAGGGCGGCGGCCGAGGGGATCAGGTGGCCGCGGATGATCAGGCTCTATGTCGCGGCGATTTTCTGGCAAGCCCTCACGCTGCTGGTGTCGGCGTTGCTGTGGCACCGGTTGAGTACTATGGGCGGACGGGGGAAGCCTAAGAGGGGGTGACGGTGCCTGGGAAGAGATAGCTGCTGGCTGGTTCAGGGGGAGTGACCCGGTGGGACCTGCATGGGGGTGGGGGTGGTGTCACGCTTGGCTAGATCACGGCGGCAGCGGTTGGATGCGGACGGGAAGAGCCTCACGGGTACGGTGCGCCTATCTGTGGGGATCCGGCAAACACGGTGATATCCTTGGCTGGGCCGGGGCCGCTTTCGGTGAGGAGTCTATCAGGAGTATGCCCGGCAGTCATAAAACGCGGTTCGGCCACTCAGTTGACGACATGGCGTTACCCAAATGCACATGTGTCTGCGCAACTCTACATGTAGGCCGCGAGTGAGGCGGCCCTGTCTCACAGCAAAAGCTGGGCCCGCTGCCCACGGCGCTCACAAAAGCTCCATGGGATGGATGCCTTGGCCATGGTGTATAAAAAGGGGTGGCAGATGCCGGCTAGAACGGACCAACTTCCTTCTCATCGTCAAAACTCACAGACCACGTAAAGTTAGGTAACTATCAACGATGCCGCGCTCTGTCCATTTCATCCTACCGGGAAGGGAAAGGAGGGCCAGCGAGCGCCCCGCAACCTGCATCGTCAGCAACGGCGTTCTCAATGTCTGCGGCCGGGCCGCCGCCGAGGGCCGTGACTGTCCAGAGCCCGTCTGCGCCGACCACCTCTGCCAGTACCGGCGCTCCAACGGGCACAGTTGCAAGAGGACACCGCTACGCCTCGCACACGGGGATGTTTACACTACGGGGGGCTGGTTCCCCGACACAGAGCAGTCGGTGAACTGCGCACGCCATGAGAGATACAACTGCGTGGCTCTCATCAACGGCGCCGCACGATGCCCTGGCATGAAGACCCATGGGCGGGACTATTGCTCCGCCCACGCGGCCACGCCGTGCAAGTGGAAGTCGCGGGATGGCTCGCTGTGTGCCCGCGAGGCTTGCCGGGGCTCGCGATATTGCACGAACCATTGCTGGTGCGAAGCCCCCTTCACCAGCGAGACTTCCATGGGAGAATAAAGCCGAGCTGACAAGACATGCAACGTCCCAGCGACATCACCGACCACGACGGCTACCGCTGCCCCAAGCGCCGGTCCCCCTCGACCGTCTTCTGCAGGGGCCACCGGTGCGTCTGGAAGAGCGACAAGCACATCCAGTGCCACGGGATCTCGTACCCCAACACCGTCGGCGGCGTCTGCACCGACCATATCTGTATGAAGGGGAACTGCGGGAACGGGGCCCTGAACGGCGCCGACCGCTGCTCGGAGCACGTGTGCGCCTTCCAGCCGCCGGGTCAGCAGCCGGCTGACTTCCCCGTCTGCGGCAGCGAGCCCGTAGAAGGGCAGCCCTTCTGCGAGACGCACGACCAGCTTGTGAGGTGGTGTGCGCAGATGATGGAGGGACAAAATAGGTGGCTGTACTGATAGGCGAGGTCTGAGCCGTGGGTGTCTGCCGAGAATATGTCCATGTACATCGTTCCCTTTCGGATAAGCATCTTTCGATGGCACGAGGATAGCTTGTCGGGAGATTTCCTGCTCCAAGACTCGTTGCTCGACTTTCCAAAATCACACATTCCACTTGGGATGGGGATCGATTCTCGGCGATGGAGCAAGCATCCAAAGGTGTTTTGCGTGTGGGGCAAAAACCCTAACCCTCGATGATATAGCCGTTGTGATTGAGCGACCGGTGGCTGCTAATAGCTCCAAGTCCTAACCGCATCACGGCGTGCCGAGAGAGCGGCGCGACGAAGGCGAGCGTCAGCGAGCATCCAGCGATGGCACGGCTTCTTAGCGCGGACGCGGTCCTGACGGGGCGTCTCTCCTCCTACACCATCGTCAAGGAGCTGTACAAGGCGCCGTGTACCTCGCCAGGCAAGTTCCCGCCGCGTCGCCGCCCGGCGCCGCGCATCTGCTGATTATTCCGGTCTCAGGAACCGGACCGGCGAGAAGCACATCGTCAAGAGCATTAGGGGCCACTGGCGCCTGCGGAACGAAGCCGACGTCCTCAAGCGCTACCAGTCCGAGACCCCGTTCCTCCGCCCGCTGGTCGACGACATCATCGAGCCGGCCGACCCGCCCTCCACCGTTCTCCGCCATCTAGACAGCGACGTGCTGACCGAGTCGAACAAGAAGAGGCTGTCGCGCCCCGAGATCAAGCAGGTGGCCCGGTGCGTCCTGGAGGCCCTCTGCGTGCTACATAGAGACGGTAAGGTCCATACAGGTAAGTTTTCCTCGCCCCCATCCGCCGGCCTGTGCTGAACCGTCTCGCTAGATGTCAAGCTGGATAACATATTCGTCAACTACGGCCAGGGCGATCAAACGGTTCTCCGAGGTCCAGCTCGGCGACTGCGGAGGCGTGGTATCCCAGCAGTCCTCGTTCGCGAAGGAAGGGCACCTTATCGGCGCCGCCTTCACCCGCAGCCCCGAGGCTACGTTCCAGCTGCCCTGGGGCACCGCGACGGACACATGGTCGTTCGGCAACGCAGTAAAAATGGCTCCGTTCCTACGACGTGCCTCGGCTAACCCGTCCCAGATACTCAGCCTCGTGTTCGGCGGCCGCTACCACCTGTTCAACCCCAAGATCGGGGGGGTTGACTCGGGAGACGACGACTACGAGTTGACCGTCCTGAAGCGGATGCACAGGTTCTTCGGCCCGTATCCGCCTTCTTACAGCGACTTCAACGACCCGATGACCATGGCCCTTGCTCATCGACGTCATCAACCGTCAGGAGCCGCCTGCCAAACCGTTCGCGAGGGCAGGCCCCAAGGAGATCCCCCCGGCCGATAAGGAGTTCATCCTGAAGATCATGAAGCTGCACCCCCGCGACAGGCCGACCGCGGAGGAGCTACTCGCTGACGTGTGGTTCACGGAGGAATCGCAGGACACCCGGGCCCTGCTCCCCGGAGAGGGACCTTGACCTCCAGGTAAGCACGTATGAGTGCCGTTCTTGAACCAGCTTGGGAGGCGAGCGATTCGTGGTGGATCTCTCTCGCGACCCCTTGTAACCACCCAGCACTGGGCACCCGCCGGCTCCCGAACCAGTGTTATCTGCATCGGGATTAGACACCTGGCCGTTTCTGCAATCTCGTTGATCTCTAGCCGGGCTTCGAACGTGACCTTGCTCTCGCATCGATGCGGCCCCTAGCCCAAAGACGCGGCCTGTAGAGAATTGTCCAGCGCGTCCCGCCGAGGCTGAGCATGCAGGCCGGCTGAGTTGTAACCATCTGGCCCGCACCTTTACGAATATAACCTCCATCATGACGACTGACTGTCACATACGACCATAGGCGCTAGAAAACACGGGATCCCGTCCGCTCTCCCCTCGTTAAACTGGCGACCGCCGGATCAGTAGTTGGGTCGGTGACGACCAGCGAATCCCCGGTGTTGTATGTTTTTGTCTCGCTCCCCTTTTGCTCCATCGCGAGTCTTGGCAGGTGTTTGTCTCATAAGAATGGCTCGTCGCTGAGCCTTTTGCAACCAACTACGAGAAACTGGGCCGTAGATCTTGCGTGTATTCCAAATTTCCAATCAAAAGGGGCCTTTATTTTCAAGTTGAAACGAGCAACCTGGACGTTTCGAGGTCGGAGTGTTTCCTTTCAGCTTCATCGGAGGTTCCCACGCAATTCGGGCCAATTCCCGAGCCGTCGGCTGCCAAGAGTTGACATCGGCCCCGCCGAACGACTGCGTATCGCCCGGCCCTAGGGCTTATCTCCGCGCTGACGTCGGATTGCCGCGCCTGAACTCAGCCACGCACGCAAAGGGACGGCCCAGTCGCTTGCGCACCGGATGCTCGGGGTTACGGCAGTCCGCCAACAGTCACCATGACAGATTTATATCCACGGAACAAACCCGCGATGCAAGATCTTGGAGTATCTTGACATCTTAGACACCATGGCGGCTTCAATCATTGCTGAATGCTCGGGCGGGAGCCTCGAGGCCGACCACCTCTGCGTGCTGGTGCATGGGGTAAGTTCGCCGGCGCATCGCAGAAGCACTTTCATGCTCTCTCAGCGCAGCTGCTAATGTCGCAATAACAGCTATGGGGCAACCCCAACCACATGGCGTCCGTCGCCAAAGCCCTCCGAGCGCAACATGCCCGCGACAAAGTGCACATCCTCGTCGCGAAACGCAACAGCGGCTCCTTCACCTACGACGGCATCGAACTCGGCGGCGAGCGCGTGTGCCTCGAGATAGAGGAGGAGCTGGAGATGATCAAAAGCAAGGGTGGCAACATCAAGAAGCTTAGCATCGTTGGGTACTCGCTAGGCGGGCTCGTCGCAAGATATGCCATCGGCCTGCTCTTCGCGCGGGGCGTGCTGGACACCCTCGAGTGCATGAACTTCACCGCGTTCGCGAGCCCCTTCCTCGGCGTCCGGACACCATTGCGCGGGTGGGCAAATCAGATCTTCAACGTCCTCGGCGCGCGCACCCTCGCCATGTCGGGCCGCCAGCTCTTCGGCATCGACAAGTTCCGCGACACGGGGAAACCCCTCATCTCGGTCCTAGCCGACCCCAACTCCATCTTCATGTCCGGCCTCGCCAAGTTCAACCGCCGCACCCTCTACACCAACATCACCAACGACCGCACCGCCGTGCACTACACAACGGGCATCTCCAAAACCGACCCCTACACGGACCTCTCCAAGGTGCAAGTGCGCTACCTCAAAGGCTGGGACGACGTGATCCTCGACCCACTCAACCCGGTCTCCCCGGCCCCGCCAGACAACCACGCCGCCCCAGAATCCTTGCGCGCGGTGGTCGAAAAATGGGCCAAGCGCGTCCCCTTCATCCTGGCCCTCACGCTCTTCATCCCGCTCGGCGTCGTCGCCTTCCTCGTCAACTCGGCCATCCAGACGGTGCGCTCGTCACGCCGCGTCCGCCTGCACGAGCGCGGCCTGGCCGGCATCCGCGTCGAGGACTTCCGCGTCAACCTCTGGATCAAGGAGATCCGCGAGGCGGTCGAGGACGCCTACGAGAATCTGAATAGTTCGCAGAACCACGAGTACCTCGTCAACGACGGCGAGGACGGGGCGTCGGGTGCGGCTACCCCCGCCTCCTCCTCCGCGGGCGACGAGGAAGGGGAGGACACGTACGCGTCGGCGCGGATCGTCGCGCTCGAGAGGAAGCGGTCGCGGAACCGGGACCCGGGGACCGAGTTCCCGACGCTGGCGCTGGCGGGGTACCAGTTTGCGGCGATCCGCGCGCTGGATAAGCTGAAATGGAGGAAGTATCCGGTGTGGATTCATAAGCATCGGCATAGCCATGCGGCGATTATTGTGAGGATGGAGAAGGCTGGGTTTGAGGAGGGGGGGGTTGTGCTGAGGCATTGGGCTAGTGAGGAGTTTTTGGTATGATATGGGTACGTGGCTACTAAGGATTGATCTGGATGGGTTTGATATTGGGATTTTGGGAAGGTGGGGGGGGGCGGTAGAAGGGGTTGGGAGAGGGTAGGGGCGTTGATGGATCTTTGTTAGAGCGAGGCGTCGGGGCGAGGACTGTTGGATACATGAAGGATCTAATTCATAACCTTGATCTTGGTGTCAATGGTATGCAACTGTCAATATATTCTTGAATTTCTTGTCACTGGCGGGAACACCCAGGAACTACTTGAGACCAGGACCTGAGGCACTGCGGTATCTGTTGCCTGGTTCTGTCTGGTTGGATTTCTCCGTAACAAGCATAGATTTTCACTTGACTGCGTAGCCTCACTTAACGTCATAGCTTGGAACCTGAACTCCTAACCTTGTCTAAACATTCCGGTTGAGAACCGATGGAAAGCCCCAACCTCCGTTTCGACTTTCAGAGTGTCCATCAAGGTTGTTGACATCGGCCAACTCTGACCAATGATAATGCCTGTATTGTGAGCTATCCCAGTCACGGCTAGCGCCGGCAGCTCCCGACCCGACAATCCGGGGGCGCAGGAGTCGAACGGGGCAAAAAAAGCCCACTTCTGGGGAGCATCTCGCCGTCCAGTCAGGGACCTTTTTTTTCCTACCTCTTAACACGGAAAAGTGTTCAGCCTCGTCTGCGATCGCATATTCAGAATTATGAGGACCTCACGTGTCGCCAAAGAAACGTCCAAGTACTTCGACACCAGCTCGGCCACCGTCCTCCCCCGTCGCTCCACCCGCGCCAGTCTCGCGCGGTTCGCGTACAACAGCACAAACGGCAGCGCACCGTCCGACGCCAGCAATGAACCCACAGACATTGGACATGCCGAGGTGACACTCGGTTCCGACATCGAAGATGCCGTCAAGACGACCGCCACGCGCAAGCGCAAGCGCACCGCGACGGTAACCCAGTCAACACCCCGGCGGGCCGCAACCAAGACCACGAAAACCGAGATCAAGACCGAGACTAAGATCAAAACCGAACTCAACTCCGATGCCGACACCGACGCCGAAACAAATCCCCGGCCCCGCGGCCGCGTGGTGCGCAAGCCCGCGCGCAAAACAACCGTCGCCGCCACGGGCACCGTCACCGTCGAACCACCATCCGACTGGGAAGAGATCTACGCGCTCGTCAAGACGATGCGCCTGACGGGCCCCGCCGCCAACGCCGCCGTCGACACGATGGGCTGCGAGCGGCTGGCGCGGCCCGACGCGAGCGCGCGCGACCGGCGCTTCCACACGCTCGTGGCCTTGATGCTGTCGAGCCAGACCAAGGACACGGTCAACGCGGCGGCGATGGAGCGATTGTACAACGAGCTGCCGCCGCACAAGCCCGGTGCACCGCCCGGGTTGAACCTGGAGAATATGTTGGCGGTGGACCCGGCGGTGCTGAATGAGTTGATTGGGAAGGTTGGGTTTCATAATAACAAGACAAAGTAACCACCCACCTCCCCAAACCAACCTCCCCTACTTGAACACCCCGAACTGACAGGTTGAAAAAGATACCTCAAACAAACCGCCCTCCTCCTCCAATCCCACCACTCCTCCGACATCCCCCCCACCATAGCCGGCCTGACCTCTCTGCCCGGCGTCGGCCCCAAGATGGCGCACCTCTGCATGTCGGCCTCGAACGGGTGGGACCGCGTCGAGGGGATCGGCGTCGACGTGCACGTGCACCGCATCACCAACCTGTGGGGGTGGCAGTCCCCGGCCTCGAAGACGCCAGAGGAAACGAGGAAGGCGCTGGAGGCGTGGTTGCCGAGAGACAAGTGGAAGGAGATTAATTGGCTGCTGGTCGGGTTCGGGCAGACGGTTTGCTTGCCTGTGGGGAGGAAGTGCGGGGATTGTGAGGTGGGGTTGGCGGGGTTGTGTAAGAGTGCGGAGAGGGGGAAGGTTGGGGAGGGGCGGAGGAGGAGGGAGGTTTTGAAGAGGGAGGAGGGGGTGGTTGTTAAGGGGGAGGGGGATGAGGTGAAGGTTAAGAAGGAGGTGGTGGTGGACAAGGTGGAGGTTGAGGAGAGGAGGGAGAGGGAGGGGGTTGTTAATGAGATGGTTGCTGAGGCGCCGTTGGGGAGTCCGAGGGTGAAAGAGGAGGAGATATGATACCCTCCTTGTTTGTTTCTTACGACTAGCCTTGGGTCTAGGTTAGATGTTAAAACAGCGTGTTTTTAAGGACAAAAATCTGGATTCTTTTTCTCGGTTTTTTTTCTCGCTTTTATTCTTATTTGTTTATTATCATTTTAATTTCCTATTTATTTCTTCTTTCTTCCCCTTTTTACTTTTATACCTACCTACTTCAAACTCTGCCAAGTGTCAGACCTCGGCACTAACAAACAAACAAACAAGGGCTCAAATGGCGGCTATCCAGGCCGGCTGTACGAGAAGAACTTCTCCAGCGAAATACGATCAGCCTCGAACGAGTACGCCTCGGCCCGCGACCACGGCGGTCGCTTGTCCATAGGGATGTTGCTCCCGACACATCCGGAACGCCCGAAATCAATGACTATAAGCTGCCCTCCGCTGTTCAGCATGATATTGCTGGAATGGAAGTCATTGTGCACAACCCCCCTGTTGTGTATCTGCTCGAGGCATCTGACGAGCTCACCCTTATCAATTACCGTGTCGGGGCCAATGGCCGTGAGCTTTCCCATCCGGAAGCCGAAGACGCCCTCCCCATCGACAAGGGGCTCCGGATGCACGCGGACGACGGGGGCACCCCTTGCGCCGAGGTCACGCAGGGTCTCAAACTCGTCCACGACAAAGAGTCTCTGGCGGTCGTTGCCGGCCAGCTTGCAAACGGAAAACTGCTCCTCGTCCCCATCCCCAGCGGGGGATTCTCCCTGTTGGTCGATGAGCCTGATATGAGTCTGCGCCATAGCGCACTGCGTGGGATTTGGTCCACAACTCGTCGACTTCATTGCTGGGCGCGGGTGAGAAGGAAGCCAGGTCTGGGACGTCGCGCCAGTCGCCGCGCCAGCATACGCGATATTCCTGGCGCTGGAAGTCGATGTTTATGGCGAACATGTCGCCGAGCTTGTAGATGTCGGACACCTGCGCTGCTGGTTCAGACATGGTACTCAACGGGGCGCTTGACGTGAACATGCTGGAGGACCAGCTGGACTGTGCTCTTTGAGCACGGGACGTTGAGGGCACGTCTCGGTCCAGCTGCTGGAATGCTCAGGCTGTGCTCGGTGGGAATCGATGGCTCGCTCGGCCCCTGCCCTGGAAGCGACAGAAGCCCCACCGTACCCACAACCCCCGTGATACCCCAGTTGTCTGAGCCTGTTGTTGATAAGAACCAGTCATTCTTGGCGTGCATCGAGTCATCCGATACGATATCGGCAGCCGCATGGATGCTGTTCGTCATCAGGGTGCAAACAAGGGAATGCATCGAGGACGAAATACGAAATCATGAATCCAAGGTAACAAACGCCGTCAAATGTTGGTAGGATGTCTATTCGACTGACTGACCGACGGTCATGCCAGACATGCATGCAGCCCAGAACCTGAAAGTGCTGGAGCGGCTCAATGAAGCATTCGATCTCTCCGTCCAATCCTCCCAGTCCCTTGCCCCCAAATAACCCAGGCAAGGGCAAATGTGCAAGATCCCATCTCCAAAACGCCGTGGCAAATGGTTTATTACATGAAATATCCTCTCTGTACGCCGGGCAACGCCGTGTTGCCCTCGCTAATATGTTGATGTGTTGAAGGTGCGAATAGTATGGTGTGCGGCAGCAGCCGTCCGTATAGATCGGCGCTGCAGAGCGCCAGTATCAGGGCGAGGTTTGGTGATCGACTCCGTCGCACCGTCGTCGGTTCTCTCCTGTCACCGGCGTGAACCGTAGGGCGGTGCTCATCGTCGCAAGCAGGTAGGTAGTCGGTCGGTAGTCGGTCAAGCCGGTCGCCGATTAACGTCTACGCCGTCTTGATGACCTGCGTCCGTTCCTTGTTCAGCTGCATCGCGTTTGCAGCATGCAGAGCCTTCTTGCACTGCGATAGGAGGTCAGCCAGCGTGTCCTCCGGGAGAACCCCGGCCAGGCCGACGAGCCACCACTGCGACGGCGCCGGGTAGCCGCTACTTACGTCTTCGAGGTTCTGGCAATCGTGGTCCTCCAGCAGGCGGTGGTGCTTGCAGAACGACCCCTCGCAGAAGCTGCAGTCGCCGACGATGCGCTGGGCGGGCAACCGGCACGTCTCGAACGAGCACTTGACCTTGGGCATGTTGGCGGGGGGTCGAGTGTGGTTTTAGGCTTGTGTCGATGTGCTGTAAGACGGAAGGGTCGGGGTCGGCAGGCAGGCAGGCGCACGATTACGTCTCCGGTCTCGGGGTGGTGTTGTCGTCGTGGTTGTCAAGAGGGCAGCGGTGAGTCGGGCAGGATGGAAAGGGATCAAGCAAAGAGGCCGCAAGCGAAGGAGAGCCGGCGGGATTATAAAGAGGGCGCCCGGTGGAGGCGCACCCCGGGACAACAAAGCACTCACGTGGTGTTATGATCCCGGGAAATGGTGGCCAAGTGACGAGAGGCTAGTCGGGCGAGCGAAACTGGAAAGAGGTGGAAGCCCTTGGACAGCTGGCGCCGGTGAGGCGAAGGTACAAAGGTACTTACATCCAAGGATGGCAATCTTAGGCGCAACCGGCTTGGCCTGGCGAGCCGCGGCCCGCCCAATGGGCCTTGGCTGGTGATGCGTGGCGGACTGGCCGTTCGCAAACGCAAGGCTCCCCCTGCCATGACTTGAGTTCAGTCGTCAAAGCCGCGTGCTGTGCTGCAATTGCGGCGCGACCAGGGCGACCAGTTGTGCCAGAAACGGACCACCTGACGCAAGATAAAGGCCACCAGACACCGCCCAATGTCACGATCCGCCGGGCTTTTGCATCCGGAATCTAGATTCGTGTCAACAGCCGTCAAAAACGCGGAAACCGTTTGGACCAACCCAAACTGGTCAGGTACTTATCGGGTACTTGACGCACTATTGATCCAATGTGTCTACAACGTAGGATGACAGATCTTGCAAGCTGCATTGTCGGAGCCGCCGCAGGACCCGGGTGCTGCAGAGAGCTTAAATGGACCAGGACACAGTGCAGAATTCAGCCAAATCAGGTTAGACAATCGGGTTAGACAGTCCGGGTTTTGGATTTGGGGTAAACGATAATCAACCTGGGAGGCTTGGAAAGAGTGAGAAGAGAGGAAAAGGGAAAAAGAGGCCAGGGAGAAAAAGTCAGGAAAGAAGGAGACTTGGTCGGTTTGCTGTTTCCAGTTAGTTCTGGTTGAATTAGGCAGCCGCTTGGTCTTTTCCCACCCAGTGTCTTCATCTGAAGCTCTCTCAAGGCCCCGACTCGGAGTCGCGTGCCACAGTTCAATGCAACGAAACAGCCCTCCACAACACAACACGTCGATGCAGCACTGGCTTTGGACTAGTGTTTCCGGGACGCAACGAGCACGCAACTATCGAGAAACCATTGGCCATGGTGCTCCGCGCGCGAGACAGATTAGCGCGCCAAACCAAGATTCGCGCCTGTCTTTGACCCAACGACGCACACACACTGGGGCCAAGAATTGTCAATACCATCGTCAACCTTGTCCGAAGTAGGTATGACGGCCCAAAACAACCCAAAAGGCACGTAGTGCAAGACACGCATGGGATGCCAACCTGGAAGGGGCATCTTCAAAGCCAAAGAAGCACGTCATTACTCTGTCTGCCGTGCCGGCCTTGCCGTGCCCGACGGTGACGGTGAAGCTGCCATCGGACCCTCCTTGACCGCCACAACCGCCCCGTGGGCCGCCCTCACCGGTCTCCCCACCGCGCTGCCCTCGGGAGCCTGCGGATCAGCCAGCGCCCTTCGGTCGGATATTGCGACCGTCCACTGCCGGGGATGATCCCTCCCGCAGCTCACCCGGGAACAAGGTCTCGATCGCCAGCCGCGCACCGCCCTCAAACAGCCTGGTAGAGCCTCTTCACCCGGGGCAATGCGGAAAAGAGGCGTACTAGATACAAACAACGCCCGGAGATCTCCGATGGCGGGATACCCGCATCAGATGCCGCGATCGGTAAACAAACTCCGATGTCCCAACTTGACAGGTTCCGGGCGGACCTACTCCTCCTCCGGGCCGGGGACATGCAGCTCTCAGTACCGATCCACGGGACCCAATCCAGTAGACGGCTCGAGGTAAAGTTGGCGTCCATCAAGGGTCTCGGCCGGCCGAAAGAGAGCCACTCCTGGACCTATATACATCATCGACAATGTGCCAATCCCACCCCATTCATCGGCCGCCTCGAATAACCCTTACCGCTCTAAATTACCGAAGTCGGCATGCCGTATAGGTAAGTAAGCGTTACGAACTAAAGTAGGTAAGGTAGGTTGCTTTCCATGGACTCGGTGGTAGTACCTAGGCTCGAGTGTACTGTGTGATTCTCAGGCGGCTTCCAACGAACCGTCGTGCCGGTAATACGCCTGCATGCCGCGATACCTATAACCCAAGTCCCAAAATATTCTTCTCTAGAAAATACGCCCGGCGATCCGCGGACATGTCAAACACGGCGCTCTCAAGATCAAGCGCCATGATTTTCCCATTTACAAGCTGGAAGTTGGACAAGTTAGGGTTGTCGTGGTGCACACTAAAGGCGTTGAGTACCTCGTAGCACGGCTGCAGCAGGGCTGACAGCTCCTCCAGCGTCAGCGTTGTGCCCTCGGGCAAAGACATCGACACGCCGCCGAGATACTCGAGGAGCAGGGCCCTTGTTCCGTCGTAGCGCAGGCGGCCATAACATGTCGGGATAACCGTGCCTTGCAAGGGTTTGAGCTGGTCGTATGCCTTTACGTCGGTGTCAAACTGCTCCTCCCTGATCGTTTCTTCTTCGCCCTCTCCCTTTTTCTGTTTCTTGAGGACCACGTGGCTGGGGAGGAACCATTCGGGAAAGGCAGCCTTGACCCAGGACTGAGCAAAGGTGGGGAGGAGTCCGACGCAGGATCCAATCACGCTAGCCACCGTCGACGGGCGAAGATGGAGCTCGAGAACATGCGGGTGCTGCTGCGAAAGACGTGCAGCAAGGGCAGGGATGTAGCGGGTTCTGAACCAGAAGTCCTTGTTTTCCCCGTTAATAAAGGGCGACAGATGAAATTTACGACTGGAAAGAAGGTTCATCTTACAACTAGCGTTGTCGGAGGGTCGCGTTTGGTGGCACCAAGTCGAGCAGCTGAAAGGCGGGAGTGCTCTGGCTCCCCGGGACGCCTGGGTATGCGTGGGGGGAGGTCACGCCTATGCTTGCCGACCGGAGGGGGCGGCTGCGGGTTTTCTACATCCATCTGCGCAAAACTGCTTAATGTTTTGGTAAGTGAAGTTGAGGAAGCTCCGAGTGAGACCAGCTCCAAGGATTGTTACCCTGATTTGTTTGCTGATCTGCAGGGGTTGAGTGCTGCCTCATCACCTGGCAGCTGCAGCCTGGCGGGAACTATCACAACACAACCTGTCTCGGCTTGTGGCCCATCGGAGAATTCATCGTTCTACTACCAACATACAGCCTTGGGACCCCGACCCCCCAGAAGACGAACCGAAGACCTTACTCCATACTCAACACAGCGCGGATGCAGTCGCCCTGCTTCATGGTCTCAAAGGCGTCGTTGATCTCGGGCAGCGTCTTGCGGTGCGTGATGAATTCGTCGACCTTGAGGCGGCCCTCGAGGTAGTCGGTCACGAGGTCAGGCAGCTGGCTGCGGCCCTTGACGCCGCCGAAGGCGCTGCCCTTCCAGACGCGGCCGGTGACGAGTTGGAATGCTGGGCCTCGTTAGCCATGATGATACATACCCCTAACCAACCCCAATCACGGGCAATAGTAGAAAAGGGGAGGGGAGACCTACGCCTCGTCGCAATCTCCTGCCCGGCCGCCGCAACGCCAATAATAATACTCTCGCCCCAGCCCTTGTGGCACGCCTCGAGCGCGGCCCGCATGACACTGACATTACCAGTGCAGTCAAACGTGTAGTCGCACCCGCCGTCCGTCATCTCGACCAGCTGGTCCACGACGCTCTTGCCCTCGGGCAGCCGCGCCGGGTTGACGAAATCCGTCGCCCCAAACTTGCGCGCCCACTCCTCCTTGGCCGGGTTGACATCCACAACAATGATCTTACCCGCGCTCTGCGCCACCGCGCCCTGCACCACGCTCAGCCCGACGCAGCCCGCACCAAACACGGCCACGTTGCTGCCCGCCTCGACGCGCGCCGTGATGCGCGCCGCGCCGTAGCCCGTGGTGATGCCGCACCCGAGCAGGCACGTGCGGTCCATGGGCGCGTCCTGCTGCACGGCGACCACGGAAATGTCGGCCACGACCGTGTACTGGCTGAAGGTGGAGGTGCCCATAAAGTGCAGGATGTCCTGGCCGCGGGCGCGGAAGCGGCTCGTGCCGTCGGGCATGACGCCCTTGCCCTGCGTCGCGCGGATCTTGCCGCAGAGGTTGGTCTTGTTGGACTTGCAGAACTTGCACTCCTTGCACTCGGGGGTGCTGCCCAGAGTTAGTTGGTGGGTGGTATTGGTAAAATAGGGGGACGTACTAAAGAGCCACGACGTGGTCGCCCGGCTTGACGTTGGTCACGCCCTCGCCGACCGACTCGACGATACCCGCGCCCTCGTGTCCCAGGATCACGGGGAAGGCGCCCTCGGGGTCCTTGCCGGAGAGCGTGTAGGCATCTGCAGCGGGCCCAGCGGTTAGCCATCAAGGTTCTCTGAGAAATGGAGGGGGCGGCCCGGTACCTGTGTGGCAGACGCCCGTGTAATGGATCTTGATGCGCACCTCGTGGGCCCGCGGCGGCTGGACCTCGACGTCCTCGTAGCTGAGCTCCTGGCCGGGGCCCCAGGCGATGGCCGCCTTGCAGGTGATGGTCTGCGGGGAGGTTAGCGAAGCTCAACTGAGCTTCGGGGTTTGTGCGGGGTTGTTGTTGTCCCGGCATCATCGCATCACTCACCTTTCCTACTGTCGATGCCATTGTGAGGTGGGTTGAGTGGTGGATTGGTTCGCAGCGGAATCAGCCAGCTCAGCTCAACACTTACAAAATGAAGCTTCCCTTCCTTTTTGTCTGTTCAACGAAACAAGAAAGGCCGTCGTCGGGAACAATTTGACCCCGCCCTGCAAGGTGGGGTCCCGAGCCGAGGGGTCAAGATTGCCGGCCCTCGCCTCTCCTCTGCTCTTCGGCATCCAGCTGGCCCTGCTTCGGCGATTTTACGGCATCCCGCCCGCCAAGTACCTGGTTCCTGTCCTTTGCCATTCCACGGCTCGGCAGTTCGTCAGGACTGTTCTCGTCGTCCTTGACTCGCCTTGCACATCGTGGAGTGGAGTCCTGCTTCGGAGAAGGGCGTTACGTGATCCGGGACTACTGGACTCTTGCTATCCTATCTGGATGCTTGAGACCCGAGAGAACTTCTCGAGGAGTTCTCAGAGAGTGGTCCGTGATTCCTATGCACGATTGCATCTTCTGTCTTGTATCCCGCCTGCTTGAACTCGCTCCACTTTGACCTGGACTGGATCGGAACTCAGTTCAGTGTGCCGAACCAGACTTCCAACTCCTTTCTGAGCACACAACGAGCAGAAGCGTCGAAACAACGTAGCTTGCCTTCCTCGCAGTTTCATGTTCCTAGCGGGGAGGGATCCATTTGTTTGTAAGCCGAAAAGGCCGTATCTACAATCTATACCATGCATGACTGTCTTAACTTGGCTGAACTGGTCAGTGGGTGTTGGCCCTGTTGCTAATGACTTCATTCGTCTATCAACTCTGGACCCTGGTAGACCCTTTTAACTGTGCTCGTCCTCTTTTCTCAAGTTGAACTCGGCTATCCACCTGAGCACCGTTTTGAAGATGTAGCAAGCCACCCACCACACGCTCCCTCGAAAAGTGGGGGTCTATGAGGGACTTGTTGATTTGCCAGTCTCACTCTCATCATGCCCCTCTCTACACTCATCCCTCGAACAACCACATACACAACAACCACATAAACAACAGCATCAACTACACACACCCAACTTACCAACCCCCTCCCAGAATGGCCCCCCTCCCGCCCCCCTCCCCCCTTCCCGAATACGTCTACAAGATCACCCCGTCGGCCCCACCAACCCCGATCCCCGAGCAATACCCGCTCTCGGACCTCGACCAGCAAGACGGCTTTGTCCACCTCAGCGCTTCCTGGCAGGCATGTCACTCACTCCCTACTTTCGTACTGGCCCACCACACATCAAACACTGACATAACCCCCCCCCGAAAACAACAGGTCCCCATCACAGCATCCCTCTTCTTCAAAGACACGCCCTCCTTCCACATCCTCAAGCTGCGCCTCGCCCGCTTCGACGCCGCCGCCGTCAAGTGGGACGAGGTGGACGGCACGAACGGGTGCCCGCATTTGTACGGTAATTTCGGGGCCGACGACGTCGTGTCCGTGAGAGAGTTTCGGCGCGGGGAGGGGCAGACGTGGCAGGAGGTTTTTGAGGGGGAGGCGGAGAGGGGTTGGTTGGAGTAGATGCTACAAGTATACTACCTGTCGACATGTAAAGTAGATGATGTTCCTGAACATACTTACTAGTCAGTGGTAGTTGTTCGGTGGCGGTTTAACCCGCCGCTAGCGAGGGGAAGGAAAGGCAACTCAACCTACAAACCATAACCAGCAGTGCCCATTAAAGGCTCAAAATATCTCCATACTGTGCATTACACAACCCATACATGCCTGCTCTAACCCAAACACCAACCATCCCTATCCCTTTTGCACCCGTGTTCATCCACAGGCCGCCCTCAGCTTCCTAATCCAGGCAAACCCCTACTAAACCATCTCATCCGCCTCAACCAGCCACAGCCCAGCCAAGTCCTTCGCCAGCCCCAGCCTCAACCTTCTCATCACATCCTCGCCCTTAGTCTTGGCCGCCACCTCCGCCCGCCAGTCCCACCCCCTCTTGACCGCCACCTTCCCCAGCGCCCCGCTCCCACCCAGCGACCGCTGCAGCTGGCTCGCGACCAGCGAGCTGCCCGCGAGCATCGCACTCCCTTGCCCACCAGCACTCTTCTTGAGCAGATCCGCCGGCGTCGACCCCTTCAGCCCGCCAGGCGCCGACGCGAGCACCAGCTGCAGGAACTCGTCGCACGCGCGATACACCCTGCTGCCGACGGCCTGCAGGTCCTCGACAGCCTTGAGCACGACGTCGATCTGGTCGAGGGTGATGACAGGCGTCTCAAACTGGCCGTGGTGGACGTTTGTGTTGTCCGGGTCCGAGACGAAGACGAGGGCCTCGCCGAGCAGGGCCAACAAGAAATCCTCGCTGACGATGCCGTCGCGCGTCTGGTCGAACAGCCCGCCGCGGATGTTGTCGTCGGAGCTGGCGATGACGCTGATTAGGGCGGCGGCGGCCTGCTGTCGGCGAGATTGGGGCGTGGCGTGCGGCAGGGCGTGCTCGTTGTCGCGGATGTCGTAGAACTGGCGCAGCGAGGCGTAGCCGCTGAGCATTTTTCCTAAGAGCTCGGCCGCCTCCATGTCCTGGTTGGCGCACTGCTCGAGCGTGTTCTTGCGGTCGGTGAGGAGCTTGTGGAGGTAGTCGTCGAGGTCGTTGGCGGGCGGGAAGGCCGTGGACTGGATCAGGGAGTAGGAGATGAGCAGGTTCATGACCTCGCGGACCTTGTTCGGCCGGTGGGCGAGCGCGTAGTACCACATGGCCTCGCCGTAGCGGTGCGAATCCCGGGCGAGGATGTCTCCGTAGGTCTGAAACAGTTAGTCGCCGACGTTGAGCTTAAAATGCAGTAGCACTCACCTCTGTCGTGTCCTCGGCAAACCCAATCATGCCGAGCTCATTCAACAACAGCCACAGCCGGTCCACCATGGCAATCGAGTCCACGTGCAGCTCTTGAACCAGGTGTTCGACCAGGTCTCTCACCATCTCCTCGGACCGCTCTGGCGAGTCCATGCGGCCGAGGACACTAATCGACAGCTCCCAGCCTTCTCTCGAGGCGCCCGACCTGTCCTTCACCGAAGACAGACCCTCGTAGTCGGCCAGTGCCTGGGCATACTGGACCAGGGTGCTGTCCTTGATACCGTCAATCTCGTCCGGCGCGCCAGGATCCATGCCAAGAACTTCCAGGTCGTCCATGTCCAGGTCTTCGAGCCCGAACACGCCCGAAGGCTGGTGGGCGGGCAGCCATTTCCCGAGAGAAGCAATCTCGGCCACCGCGGCGGCAACCGGCAGCGACCAGCCCCGGAGCAGGCCAACAACAGCCTTGGTGTTGTCCTCGAAAACGCAGGCCATGCCAATCTCGACGGGGTTCTGAGAGTTGAAATGAAAGTCGGATTCGACCGCCGAATGGAAGGTGCGCGCAAGCCTGTCGAGATAGCTGTCCGAGTCCGCAGGTCCCGAACCGAGGACCAGAGCCTGCGACCGCGACAGCGACTGGGACATGTTAAAGGGCTTGTCCGTCTGCGACCTGCGCTCGTCCCACCAGCCAAACAGGCCGACTGTCGCCTCGAGCCAGTCCTGCGCCGCTTCGAGGATGGCGCCCTGCTGGCCGAGGACGATGTCGAAGACGATATTCAGGTTCTCGTAAATCTCCCAGGGCACCTGGCTCTCGGCCCGTCTGGCCAGGCCCGCCATGGACTGCCTGCTCCTCGTCGACGCAGCAGAGGCCGAGAAGGTGGACTCGCCGAACGCGCTGTCCTTGCCCTCGGCAAACCGCCTGAGATGCTCGAGCGAGCTTTGCGCCCGCACGCGGAATAGGGTCCAGTCGCTGCTCCAGATCTCCCAGTTGCCGTCGTAGCCCGGGCAGCTCTCGAGCACGGCGATGGTCTCGTCGGCAGCGCGCTGCACGTTCTCGAGCGCGCGGCCGGCGTAGGCGTACTCGCCGCGCTGGCCGCGCCGGACGTGGCCCCAGCCGGCCTGGTCGAGCAACCTCGCGGCGTCGCCGACCTTGCCGCGTAGCAGCGCGATGAAGACGGCCTGCCAGAAGAGCGAGTGGCACGCCGGGCTGGGGCGGTGCCGGAGGATCTCGTCGACCTGGTTGCCGTACATGTCGTGGTACTCGTTCAGCCAGCGGAAGAGCGTCTCGGGGAGCGGCTCGGCGCGGCCCAGGCCGCCGTCGTCGTAGCGCGTGTGGTGGATCTGCAGCGCCAGGTTGGCGAGGTAGTTGGCCTTCTCGAACGGCGTCGCATGCGGGCCGGGTCCTATCTCGGCGGCATGGTCCTCGGTCGGGCGCGGGAGCTTATCCACGCAGCCCTTCCAGAGCGCGGCCGCCTTGGCCGAGACTGTCGCCAGGGTGTCGTCCATCTTCTCCGCATCCTCGGCTTCGCCCACCCCCTCATCGTAGAGCCTCGCAAGCAGGTTCTCGGTCCCCAGGATAACCTGCGGCGTCTCGGTGACTGGGGCTGTCCCCATCTGCTGGTAGACATCCTTGGCGAGCGCAGCATACCGGAACTCGCTCCGCCTCACCGCGCCGCCGGCCTGAAATGACGACGCGCGGAAGATGTCCTCGGCCTCGCGGCGCACCCGCTCCGTCGCGGCGGGCGTAGCCAGCATCAGCAGATCCGACTCGTCCCCGATGGCCGGCAGGCCCTGGGCAGTCGCCGGCATATCCAGCCACATATCCCCCTCCTCTTGATATCCGCCCTCCTCCTCGTCGTCCTCATCATCGTCATCAAACGGCACCCCAAACGTCTTGCCCTGCCCCAGGGTAGTAGTAGGAGCAGCCGTCCTACTCCTCGCGGGGCTCTCCTCCTCATCAACCGCCACGGCCCGACTCAGCCGCGACGGCTGCCTCGTATGCCCGGGGCCGCGGATAATCGACCTGCCCAGCGGCGCATTCCTCTTCTGCTGCTGTCCAGCCCCACCCAGCCCGCCAGCAGCAAACAGATTTTTCTTGCCGTCCCCGCCGGTAAACCCACCAGCCGAGTCAAACCCCCCGCCAATCCCCGTGAAATATCCCTGCGGCGCCGAGCTCTCCCCAGAAGTAAATAGCCCCGTCGCCGCCTTCCCCGCGCCGGCCCCGCCCGTGGTGAACAACCCCTTCGTCGGCCCCCCAGCACCACCAGTAAGCAACCCCTTCGCCTCCCCCCCAGGGTTAGTCCCACCAGCAGTAAACAACCCCCTCACGGGCGCCTTGTCCCCCCCACCGGCAGTCGACATGCCCTTGAGGATCGAACTCCCCAGATACCTTTCCGACGGCGCGCCCGCGGGCGTGAAGCTGGCCGTCGACGAGTTATACTCGTCGTCGAGATCCCGGGAAGGGGGCAGGCCGGCGGGTGTCGTGGAGCGGTTGCTTGCGTTTGTGTGGAGGAAGTCGAATTGGGAGGATTTGTTATTATTGGTGGTGTTGTTGGTGCGGTGGTGGCGGTCGGGGGTGGAGGGGAGGAAGAGGTCTTCTTCCTGGTCCTGGCCGAAGGGGGTTGTGGAGGGGAGGTGGAAGTTAAAGGGTTTTTTGGACATTGTCGTCGGTTGTTTTGATTTGGGCTCCTCCTTCGTTGGTTCGGTAAGAGTGATGTGGTTTCGCGGTGCGGAATCGATCGGTGGTCGGTCGGTCGAGGTGGTTGGGAGGTGATCGTCGTGGTGTTGTTGTGGAAGAGGGCAGCTCAGCTTGGGCTGCGCGTCGGATCGGTCAATGCGGTTATCGGTGTGCGGGAATCGGCCGGATTACATATCGATCGAAAACTTGCAGACGACCGTTCGTTGCTGAGGCCGGTCGACTGCGATTGCCAGCGCGCAAGTGTTGTTGCGTTGGTGGTGATGGTTTTCGCTTGGCGATGGACAAAGCTCCAAAACTGGGAGAGCTTGCTGCGGGTTTGCACAGACGCGACTTTTTTGGCGGTTGCCCCGTCTGCGCGCCTCGGCAAGTTCCGCTCGGGCAGCGGCAGCACTTCAAACACCATACCTAAAACTACATAAGTACATGAAGCAGAGGCACCTTTTCAGGATGTTTTCAAGCCGGTGTACTGAGTTCTGTGTTCTTTTATTGACTTCACTCTCAAAAACAAATCCATTCGCTCGCTACACCATCAACCTAATAAATACACCACCCCCAACCCCTTTTCACCCTCCGTTGTTAAGATCATGGTACACATCACAGAATACACAGCAGAGAAAGAAACAAACAAACAAAGCAAAAGGTAATATGCATCTCTGGCTGCTAAACAGGCCATGTCATGAACTGAACTTAGCTACCCATCACTCAGAAACCGCACGGCACGGCACCGCATCATCTGGAGAGGGCCAGCCCAGCACGCGCCACCCGACCCGACCCGACCCAATGCCACAATCGCTTCTGAGATACATGACACCATTATGTATGGTATGCTTGCGGGGGGACGGAACACAACAACAAAGGAAAAGCAGCGTCGGCCAACGTTGTGGTCGAGGGGGGTATTTGTAGGCAAAGCATGCGCTAACGCAAAAGGAAATAGAGGGCAGCAGCCTTCGTAATGGCAAAGGACTCTGGGCCAGCCAACCCGCTCATCCGCCCAGCCCCGAGCCCGCCTAGGCGCTCTGCGGCAGCAGCGCCGCGTCCTTGTCCGCCCCTCCCGCCGCCGCGAACCCCCTCGCCCTGGCGCTCTCGGGGTGCTGCTGCAGCCCGTACTTGTCGAGCCCCGCAACCGCGCTGTCGACCTCGCTGTAGACGATGCCGAGGCCGTTGCTGTCCGCCGCCGCCGCGTTCTTGTTCTTGTTCTCGTTGTTGTTGTTATTGCTGGACTCGTCGGCGCCCTCCTCGAGGCCCATCAGCGCCGGGGGCCGGTGGCGCATCTGCCGGGCTTTCGCCAGCGAGATGGTCTTTTGCTGGTACGACGTCGTGATGGGCTGCGTGTCGTCGCGGTCGATGGTCGCCTTCATCAGCGCCGCCATCCACAGCCGGCCCTGCTTGATGTTGGGGACCGCGAAGTAGTGCACCGTGGGCTTGGTGAAGTTGACGGCGCGGGAGAGGCCGGCGCGCGGCGGGACGAGCTTGAAGATGAAGATGGCGTCCGACTCCTTGACGGGGTCGCGCTCCGCGTCGGCCGCCGCGAGCGTCGTCATGTGGCTGCCGGCCGGCATGGCGGGCGTGCTCGAGACCCCCGTGAGCGTAGCATGGAGTCCGGTGAGCCGCTCGTTGTCGGCCGGAAGGACGCGGTGGAACGAGATGTCGATCAGGCCCCGCTCCTGGTCGTCGTCTTCCGAGTAGTAGTATGCGAGGCGCCTGCCCTTGAGAACAAAGAGCCGCGGCTTCCACGTCGTCATGAGGTTGGCGCTCCGCTTCTTCATCCAGCCGCTGTAGTCGGCGTCCTGCATCGCTTCCCGCGGACTGATCTTCTGGAGGCCGCGCGTGTAGGCGCTGGTCTCCTGCTTCGTCTTCTTGCGGCTGGTCCGGCTGGCTGCCGTGGTCGCCGTGCTCGGGCTCTTGGCGGCGTCGGGCGAGTCGAGCTCGAAACTCGGGCCCCCAGAAGGCGTGCTAGACCCCGTGCGGGCCGGCGAGTACATGGGCGATTCCTTGAGAGGCGATTCGATCGGCGACAGCTTGGCGCGTTCGCTGCCCGTAATTGCGTCCGACGCTGCCCGCAACCCGCCGAGCCCGTTCCGCAGCATCATGCTCACGTTGAAGTCGGGGTGGTTGACTTGGCTCAGCCGCTTCATGGCCGACTTGGGCGACGACCGAGACTGGTCCGACGAATTGCTGTCCAGCCTGGTGACGGTCGGGTTTGTCGGCTCCTTGGAACCCGTCATGTGGCGCAGCGAGTCGGTGGTCGCCATGGACGGCGTGCGCCTGGATACGCCGTAGTATTTCTGCGCTGCGGGGGAGAGCGACGAGTCGCGTATGGAATCGACGCTTCCGAGCCTCGAGTGCCTCGACAGCGCCGTGGCGCTCCGCACCCGCTGCTCCTCGGCATAGCTCGCCTTTGGCGAGGCCTGCACGCTATCGCGCTTCTTCAAAACGTTGCGTCGCCGGCCATCGGCGTCTGTGCCCGAAAAGTAGCCACGGTCCATGTCGACGGCCGAGTCTTGAAGCTCGGCAGGCTGCCCCGCCATTCCGTCCTGGTGGTGCCCTGCAGACGACAGGGGACGCGGCGAATAATTTGCGGCGGCACTTCCCAGGGTCCAATTCCGGTCGAAAGAGGGTTGCTTCTTGTGCGAGGCGTCGGGTCGCGAAAACGAGCTGCTCACCGATACCTTTGGCGGGACCGAAGAATTCAGAGTCGAGCCGGGGATGCGGAAATCGGTCGACGAGTGGCGGCGCGAGTGGTGCAAATCTCGGACGGATGCAGCAGACGGCCGTTTGTCGTGGAACGTGCGGGTCGGGCTCTCTATTAGAGGGGAGACGGGCGACACGGGCTCGTAGGGTTCTAGCTTGGGCGTTTGCGATAGGCGTTTAGTCGTGACCGATAGAGGCGTTTCGCTGATGGGTGCAAACCGCGGGCCCGAGCTTGTGATGGTATTCGTTCTGCTCCGGACCCTTCCTGCATCCGAGCCTGCATCGCTTCCGTAATTCTGCGTGTTCCTGCCCGTGCTTAGCGCCGCTCCCGTCACCTCGTCCTGAAGCTGCTTGATCTTTTGCCACGTCTTCAGCCTTCTCCCCACGGATCCCAGGTCGAGGGCCTTGATGAAGACCGAAGTTTGGTCCATTCCTAGGATCACCTCGCCCGTGATTTCCTGGTCCCTGAAGACCTCGCAGTGGTGCTTCTCCACGCCGGCGGTAAACAGATACTCGGCGACGTGGTCGGCGTCCCACGACTCGACCTCCTGGCGCGTATGGGCCGTCTCCTCCTCCTCGTCCGTCTCTTCGCCCTGAATGTACGAGATCCTGTGGTCCAGGGTCGCGCTGTACTCGCTGCCGGAGTCGTTGCCATTCCGGGCCGACGTGTTGCCTTGCGGTGAGTTGAAATCCGTAATGTGCTCGTTGATGACGTTCAGGGTTTCGTGCAGGACATGGCTGTCTGCGCTCGTGCTCGGCCGCGTTGTGTTGCCGAGGCCGGAGCCTACATTCGCTGGCACGCTGCTGGCCGACGGTGGGGGAAGACTGGTAGCGGCAATGGTTGACTGAAAGGAGCTGACGGGGAGGGCGGCTGCGGCTGGTTTTGTCTCGGGGACGGGAGTAGTGCTGTTCTGCTCGGGCGGGGGGCTGGCGGCGGGCGTCGCCTGCTCGTTGGAGACCTCAGCCAGAGGCGTGAGGGGCTGCTTCGGTAGTGAGAATACCGGGATATTGGCGCCGCTTTTCGGCGCTGGCCGCGTATACACTTCGCCATGTCAGCCAGGGAGGGGGGAAGCAAGCACACCGAGATGCGAACTTACCCTCTGGGAACAGGCCGCTGTTTCCATTGACCATGTGCTTGCCCAAGAACCACCCATCTCCGAACTCGTCATCGCGCTCGAGCAGCTCTACGCGGTCGCCCTTTGCCAGGCTCAACTCGTCGGAACTGCGGGCTTGGAAGTCGTCTGCGAAGCGGGGAGGGTCAGCCATTGTCCCTGTCTGCAACGGGCCGCGAGTGCTGCGGTACTGCAGCCCGACTTCATCGCGGCACCGAACAATACGCAGCTCGAGGCATTGGCATCCAAGCACGCATGGATACAAGAGCAACTCACGGATAACGACCAGGAGGTCGCCCACGTTGGGCTTGCTTGGATTAGGCGCAGCCATGACTGGTCGTCCCTCAGGGGCAGCCGGCTCGCTGCGCTGGTGCGTCTGGGGAGGGTAAGAATGATGAGAGAATCGGGGTTGCGCTTCACAACGAAGGCCGGGGATCGGGGAGGTGTCGCCGAAAATGGAGGGAGGCTTCTTCGGATGTCGGACGGACGGGGGCGATGAGGGGTGGCAGTCGCCAAAAACCAGACCGAGAAGCAAGCAAGCAAGCAGGTCGGGGGGCCGCGGACGGGGCCTTGGTTCGACCAGGGGCGACCAGAATCTAGGCGGGACCGGGACCAGCACCAGCAGGCGGCGGCGGGGAAACGTGAAAAGCAGACGGCGCACGGCGTGGTGTCACTCCCATGGTCTAACACGCACGTTGTTGGGTCTGGCTATTTCCGGGACGAACCTCGGCGGCGGGTGGGCGAGGTGGGATGCAGCGCGGCAAGACGCAAGACCACGTATGTTGGGGGTTGGACGGGGCTGAAGCGTTCTGCGGCGGCGGCGGCGGCGGCACCCCAGGCGTCGGTCGCTGATTGGGGGAGCAATTAACGGGACGAGCGGTGCGTGGGTTGCCGTTATTGGGCCTGCACTCAGGTACAGAGCCGGTTTCTCAGACTCCAGAAGGTGCCGTCGCACCTTGCACCGGAGCTTGGAGAAGAGCAATTGTTTACAAACCGGGCGTGTTGTTGAGAAAACCTTGCCGTCCGGGATGAACGCTGGTCAGGTCAGGATCATCTCGGTTGGACACGTCAATTCAGCGCCCGTGCATCTGCTTCTGCTTCTGGACGTCTGGGCTGAAAATTGGGGTGAACGGTGCAATAGTGGGTCCCTGAGTTGACAGCCGGCGTGTCCCACTGGTGACTGGCCAGACTGACTGACAACGGCCAAGCCAGGGTTAGGGGCTGGACTCTGTCGTCCGTCAGGTACGAAACTTCTAACAGCCAGGCGCAATTGACGCCCGAGCTCTTCCAATCCTGTCCCAGAAAAGACGGCGTCTCCTCAAACAACCAGTCAACCACAGCATGGTCCAGGAAAAGAAACTGCACCAAGACGGCACGGATGCGCAACTGCTGCCTGCATGAAGCGGATCGAGGCGCGGCGGCGCCACCTTGGCGTTCCCACGCGGTCGGGGCCCTGGTCAACGGGGATCAGCAACGGCTGGACAATGCGCACTCGAAGAAGAACAATTACTAAGTACACAGCCGTCGAGAAGAAGGCCGTCTGGACTCTGGACCATCCGAGTACGAGAGACGGAACCCTTCTCGACGGCCTCTGGTGTCACATCGCACTCGTGCTGCCGTGGCATGCGGTGCTGTAAGCGGGGTGCTTCAGATTGAGCATCGCTCCGATTACCACCTCCTACTTGTAGTTCTTCCATCCAGGAAAATCAGTCGGTTTATTTTATTTGTTGTGGAAAAGTCGAGAAGATTGGAATGCGCCCTCTTCCCATTCACATGTTAAGCGCCCCACAATTAGCAGCCCGTCGGCCGCCAAGCGAACCCCTGCGGCTTCCCCAGCTTCGGCGTCGGCCCGCTTCTGGCCTCCAGCCCACCCCAGGCCTCGGCAACTCCAGGCCATCGCATCGCTGAAAGATGGCATCCCCCGCGAGGCAATCACCGGCGAATACTGCGACAAACTCCACGCTATCACCGTTTTCCGAACCGCCGTGACCACTTAATCGAGTACCGTAACCACCGCGGCGCCCCCGTCTATTGTACAGTCAGCTCAGTCCCGAGTCCCGAGTCCTCCGTCCTGACCCTCCTGCCAACGCGCGGCAACCACATCCACCCCATTGGACATCCCACCCGAACCCACGCCCCAAGGCACAGAACGGAATACACCATGGCGCAACCACCGCAACCCCTCCCCGCCTACGCGGGCTTCCAGCACTTCGTCGTGACCTCCCCCGGCCCGCTGGTGGCGCACGTCGAGATACACCGCCCGGCCAAGCTCAACGCCTTCCACGAGGCCATGTGGCTGGAGCTGCGCGGCGTGTTCCGGCAGCTGTCCTGCGACGCCGACGTGCGCGCCGTCGTTCTCTCGGGCGCCGGCGACCGCGCCTTCACGGCCGGGCTCGACGTCACGGCCGCGAGCGAGGGCGGGCCGCTTTCTGAGGGGGAGGGGGCGGTGGTGGTGGATGGGGCGCGCAAGGCGGCCAAGCTGAGGAGGCATATCGCCGAGTTTCAGGAGTGTATTTCGGCTGTGGAGAGGTGTGAGAAGCGTACGTCTTGTCTTGTTTTTCTAAAGAGAGTGAGTGTAAGTGGCTGACTCTTTGAGACAGCCGTCATCTGCGTCATGCACGGCATCGCCATCGGGCTGGCCATCGACATCTCGTGCTGCGCCGACGTGCGCGTGTGCGCGCGCGACGCGCGCTTCGCCGTCAAGGAGGTCGACATCGGGCTGGCGGCCGACATTGGCACGCTCGCGCGCCTGCCCAAGGCCGTCGGCAGCCAGTCGTGGGTCAAGGACGTGTGCCTGACGGCCCGCGAGTTTGGCGCCGCCGAGGCCCTCGCCGTCGGGTTTGTTAGTCAGGTGCACGAGTCCAAGGCCGCCGCGCTGGCTGCCGCCGTCGGGACCGCGTCCCTCATCGCCTCCAAGAGCCCCGTGGCCGTGCAGGGCACCAAGGAGCTGCTGAATCACAGCCGCGACCACACGGTCGAGGATAGTATGTGTTTTCCCTTTGCCACTGCGCGCTGTGTTTTTGTTCTGGGAGGCTGACGGTTGCAGATCTGAGGTATACGGGCGTCTGGAATGCCGCCGCCCTCCAGACCAACGACGTGGCGGCCGCGCTCATGTCGGGTCTGAAGAAGACGAGGCCCACGTTTGAGAAGCTATGAGCATGCGTGGTGGTTAGGAATGTCCAATTAGGCATCGGGCAACTCCTGCCCATAGTGTAAACTTGATACACGGTCATGATATCGTTACTCGTAAAGCGCTGGGGCATCCTCTGCCAATCCTCGCTGTGTACCTCGAGGGAGTCGGGGACTGCATGTTTACCGAGTTCCCCATCGGAACGGGTCTCGAGAAACGTAAAATTCATCGAAACACTGGTCTCCGTTTCTTGTTCTTTTTCCTCCTAATCACTGTCCTCCAACGGCTCCTCCGGCCGATACGTCTCTTTGAGACGCTGTTTCCACAATCAGCCTGGACCGACAGCAGGAATGGGAATGCGAAACTCACCTCCTCAAGCTTCGACTTCAGCACATGCAGCATGGTCTCCTTGACAAAGAGGTGCGTCTCGTCCAGGTCCTCGATGATGAACTCGTGGTGGTGGGTGCTGTCGATGTGCACGAGGATCGACTTGATGGCCGGCTCACACTCGACAAGCACGCCTGTGGCGGGGTTAGTCGTTGCAGGTATCGAGTGAGACCTGTATGTACTTGCCCCGGACAGCCTTGACCATCTTGTCGTCTGGGTTTGAAGTGCTGGGGGTTATTGATGGTTGGTGTGGTTGGTCGGGTTGATGGATTAGGCAAGTTGAAGATGAGAGGATCTCGAATGTGGATCTTTCAAGCCGCTTTGGCCCCTCGGAAATATGACCCACTTTTAACTACTGTTGCTTTGTGGAAAGAACCTAGAACGAGTGAGACTAAAAAACAGAAAAAAAGGCATCGAAGGGTGGAATCCACTGATGGTTGGTGTTGTAAGTTGGAGGAGAGAAGCTCAGTTGCTGTCGCCAACAATCATCGCCCATATCCCCCGAGATTCTTTCCAAGTTCATGCTCCTCATGATCATCTCACACTCCAGGCGACACTGCCACTCCCCTCCACTGCGCCGCCGCTTGTCCGGCACTGAAACTGGCACGGCAGCACGGCAAGCACACCAGTGTTGGATAATCTGTATTTGTTTTTTGGGGGAGGATTCCGCGGGCAAGGGCCGTTTCAGTCCTGCAACAATGCATCAACAGGGGCACAGCCAGGCTGTGGTCGGTCTTAATAGCCCTCCTTCCGCCATCCCGCCCGTCTCATCCCATCGTCTCTCCATCGAAAATACCGTGTAGCGCGCAGAACAGTGTCCAACATGCACCCGCGCTTCTCATTGATCGCTTTGCTCGCGGCAGCCGCCTCGGCCGCAGTCGCCGGCCCGGCCCCGGTCCCGGGCCCGATCGGCTCCACAGTTGCTCCGGCGCTGGACCCCCGACAAGACCCACCACCGCCGCCGAACCCATCACCACCAAATCCCTCCCAACCAACGCCGTCACCACCCAAACCCTCCCCGTCAACCCCCCTCCCAACAAGCTGCTCCGCCTCCCTGACCTCCCTCCTCGCCTCCCTCCCCGCCCCGCCCACAACCGCCCACCCGGACCTGCCCGCCTGGGCCTCCTCCTCGGCACCCATCGTAAGCAACCCTCTACTGTATCCGTCAAAAGGAAATAAACAACTAACATCATCGACAGCAACTCGTCCTCTCAGCCGTAACCAACCCCGCCGCGGCTTACACAACCCTCGCCCTCGCCCCGGACACGGGCACAGGCACAGACATGGACATGGACATCGACGCCCTCTGCAGCGCGGCCGCGCGCGCGGCTACCGCCCCGTCCTCGCTGGCGGCCGCGTATTCGCAGTACCTGGATGCCGTGCAGACGTGGCGGTTTGCCGTCGAGGGGGACGCGTACCAGTTGGCGAAAGAGTGTGGGTGGGATGTTGGGCTGGGGGTTGAGCTGTTGATGGCGACGGAGGCGGCTATGTGCGCGAGTGGGTTGCGGGCGAGTGTGGTGCCGTGGAGTACGGCCGGTTCTGGAGGCGAGGGGAATGCGGCTGTTTCTGGTCGGGGAGGGGGTGCGGCGGGGGTTTGGGGGGTGATGGGTGTTGTTGGGGGGTGGGGGGGGGGTTTTGTGAGTGAGGATATATTGTGGGAGGGGTGGTAGGTGAAGGGGGAAAGTTCGGATGGTCGTTGGCGGATGAGTCGGGAGAGGGTTGTTAAGGTTCAACGGCGGAGGTTGCGTCGCCGGTCCTCCGGCATATGATGCGGCCGGTCTGCAGCGTACCTTAGGTTCGCGATGGTTTCACGTGCCCGGACGACCGGCGGTCATGGGTCATGTATGATTTGGATCAAGCTTGTGCACATATGTAAAACTATAATATGTATATCATCCATCCTCTACATCTAACTTTCCCACCTTCCCCCACAACCACCATCTCAACTCGGTAATCATCCGTCTCTTGCCCTCGTCAACCATCCTCATACAAAATCTCCATTTTTGCGCCAGCCACCATGAGACCACTCTTCCATCGCATCGCCACGGCCTCCTTCCGCAGCACACGAGGTTTGTTCATCCACCCCATTGGTACAATACTGATTCGTTCCGACCCCAATACTGACCCTTCCAGCATCACCTCCTCCAAGCCAACCGCCGTTCATCCACAAAGGCACCGTCGGTACGGTCCGTACAAAAATGGGAAGAAACTGGGATCTATACCGCCAAGTAGACGAACTCGACGAGCTAGAAGAAGTGGAAATCAAAATCCAACACGTCGAGAAGGACCAGACAGGCATCAATGACCAGTTAGCTGAGCTCGAAGCCCGGCTCGCGGTCCTGGATCCGTCCACTCAATACGCGGCCGACATGGCTCGAGAGCTCCAAGCCCGGGTTGCGAAGCTGAAGACGGGGCCGCGATACTACCCGTTTGATCAAGCTCGAGAACGCGAAGCCCTGTTCAGGAACCAGGGCACGGGGGTTTATTGTCAGTCTGGCAAGGCGCGAGTCGATATCTCTGCGGCAGCAAAGTCGTCGGGGGTGATTGCCGCCCACTACAGTAGGTTTGTTGACGCACGATACCGAGGCATTGCTGACGAGAGCAGTTAACGGTGTTCGTCACGTCGCGGGTTCCGATTTGAAGGGGTGAGTGAGTATGACTAGACACGGAGATCTGACTGGAGAGGACGGTGCTTCACATGAGCACCCGAGCCGAGGGGGGACTTAGCACAATGGCGGCGGTTGGGAGGGGGTTGTCGGCGGTCATTCCGGGTTCACTGACTTTCTGAGATGCCCAGGCGATTCATAGTACGGATTCTATGGTGTAGTTTTTTGTAGTTGACAGTCATTTTAGTCCGAGGTTTCCAGTTTTGTACCTATTCGTCTCTTTTCTCTCCGCCCTATACCGTAGTTACGGCATCCACCAATCTGCACTAACATACATAGTCCATGTATGGTTCACGAAGCGCTATGTGAACGTGACGCAATGGGCGTCGAAGATGCATTCACCGAGTCTGCAGCTCGCCCAGCTGGCAACCTGTCAGGGCCTTTTTCGTGATGCCAACAGCAAAAGGTTGGTTACCAAATATGTTGGCAGCTCTTTCAGACACACGTAACTCATACTAGAAGTATGCTGCGACTGAGATGGCCATGGTAATACAGCAGAGTCCGGACTGCTACTGACACACATGATCGGTGAGCTGGAACTGCTCGGTCTTCAGTGTCGGAGACGCAAGCAGCATGCCAGCACACTCACGCCTGCCAGACTGCATGATATGCACGCGTACAAGTGCCGGACTCAGACCAGCACTGCAAGATTTGTAACGTGGTGGCGACAGCCCTATACCTCGGGCTTCTATTCTGCCCGAGGTAAATCTGCCTTTTCTTTTTCAAATATCACGGTCGCCCCAGGTATCGGCCCCCCCTTGGCAGTTACACACTCTCTCCACTTACACTCGTACCCCAGACCACCATCTGTGCCACTATTATCAAGAGAACATGGCATCCTTCGCGCCCCAACAGGGCGGCAACCCCCCATTCATGTCGGGGCGCCCGCTCGACGGGCCCTTCACCGCACCCGGGCCGGCCTCAGGGCCATCAGGGCCCCCATCAGGGTTGCCATCAGAACCCCCATCAGATCCCTCTTCGGAATTCTTCCCACCCCCATGGGCGTCCTCAGCCGACAGTTCACCCGCGGCGGCCACCACCTCCCCCTTCGTCAACGGCCCAGGCACCGGCACCGGCACGGCTTCTTCCTCTGCGGCCTTTTTCGCCGCCGCCAGCCCGTCATCACAGGCCGTCGTCGCCCTCATCACCGTCGCCGTCATCGCCCTCATCCTCGGTCCGCTGGTCGTCTCCCTCCTCCGCCGCAACCGCGGGACGCCACCGCATCGCGCTCGAATTCGGGCCTCCGCCCGGTGGAATCCACCACCTAACAATCCCGGCCCGGGAGATGATTCCGAGACCGACGGGAGAAGCAGCTGGGAGGACATCGAGGCGAACGCTGCCGTGCAGCAGTATATCGCGAGATACCACCAACGGCTGCGCGCCCAAGGGCTGAACGAGCGGGGCGAGGCGCCGCCCCCCTACAAGGAGCCGTCCATTACCTCCCAATGTCCGATCCCCTACTCGGCCCCGGCCCAACCGCGGGCATCTCCGCCCAGCTACTACACCTCGAGCTCCGACGGGTCGGACATGGACGCAGTAGACGAAGAACCCTCCACATCCCCGGCACTTGAAGAAGAAGAAGAAGAAGAAGAAGAAGAAGAGGGCATCCAACTCCAGACCCTCCCCCCCGTCCCCGCATGGAGCCAGCCCCAAACACCACCAAACAGCCCAGTCGAAGGCCCATTCCCAACCACAGCAAACCACCAACTACCACTACCACCACCCCTCTCCCTCCCACCCCCAGCCCATCCGCCACAACCCGCCCGCTCACCCTGCCGCCTTCCGACAAGCTCTCCACCACCACCCCAGCAGCAGCAGCAACAGCAGCAGCAGCAGCACCAGCAGCACCAGCAGCCGACAAACACCACACAAACCACACCCACCACCCCCACCACTACTACCGCCACCACCAAGGAGACCCCGACCGCCGCCTTCGACGGCACATGGCCCGAACATGAACCTGAACGCGGCCGGACCCGCTTCCGGACGCCCCCCGGCCAGCGCGGCCGGCGCGGGGTCTACAGCATGTACCCACGGGGAGCGGCGGCTCGGCATCCACGGCCGTCGCCATCACCGTCATTGTCGCCATTGTCCTTGCCGCCGTCGCTCTCGCCGTCGCCGTCATCGTCATCGTCATCGTCATCGTCATCGTCAGAAGGGTACGGGCGTTGTCAAGAGGGATAGGGATAGGGACGGGGGATGAATAAATACCTAACCTCTGCTCTCTTTTTTCCTCGCTCTCTTTCTTTTACCCTTGCTTCCCTTTCACCCTTATTTTTTTAGTTGGGGGAGGGGGGCGGGGAGGCAAAAGGTGGGCTGGCGGTACTCTCTCTGTAAGATACCTCCGGCGGGGTTGGCGGCATCGCGGTGTCCGTGTCGAGATTTAAAGGGGAGATATCTTTTAGCATGTCTAGACCGTCACGGTGGCATCTCGGGGTAAGGGGGATGGTATTGTACATGTATTGGAATGTGCTGGTAACCATGGAGGCGAAATACCTTAGAGCGGGTTACGTCCGAGGGTTTGTTGGCGGTTGGGAAGCACCGCGTTCATGGCGTCAAAAAGGAATTGCGTTGCTGGTGGGTGGCCTGGGGTGTCGTTAAAAAATAGAATAGAAACGGAACGGAGTTGTGTTGGAAGTCTTGGACTGGGTAAATCTAATGGCAGTCTTGTTTCAATGTCAACTTCAGATCCAGCAAAAGAGGAAAAGTCACCAATTCGACTGGAGCAAGCCTTTCGAGTGTCCACAATGGCATTCTCCCACCCCCCTAACCCATTCCAGAAACACCCACTGCATACCATACATACAGCCGTCCTCCTCAGACCTCTCGCCGCCCCGAGAGCATCCAGGTGTCTGGTCTCTCCTTTTCCGACAACAGGGCCGCAGCAGCGAACCCCCGACAATAACCCAAGCGGCAAAAGCAATGCTATGCTTCCCAGAATAACACCCTGCATGAACCATCTAATGCAGAAGAAGCCAATTAATGATACCTTACCTTTGTATATACCCGCTCGCTCTGCCGATATGTCCTCCACCTCCCCCCCCCCCCCCCCCCAC